>JAGPOW010003356.1:7708665-7739810 GCA_030014935.1 Caiman crocodilus | reverse complement strand
CACGGGACCAGAGCCACCTTCTTTGGGGAGGGAGCTGAATGATGGATGGCAGATGCAGGTTGGCCGGGGAGAGAGACGCATCGTGGGTACCCGAGAGTCAGGACTCCTCGGCTCTGCTCTCCGGTCTCTTTCATGAACCTGAGCGCTGACGAGCCTTCGCCTGCAATGCCAGCCAGGGCAGCCTGCTCCATCAGAGAGTCGCCCCGTCAAAAAGATCACTCAGCCAAACGGCAGACAGACACAACGCCATGTAGCTGTAGGGTGCCTAACTATACACCAACACAAACAACAGGCGCCGGAGGGGAGAGCGGATACAGCAAAAAAATACCGTGGCGTGAAAGTACCCAATCTACTGCGTGAAAACGTATGAGTAACAACCCCAACACTGAGATGCATTTACTAAACAAATGCAGGGCTTAATTCCTAATATTATCCCTAAGAAATGATTTGGCCAGCTGCAAACACTAGCAGCCTCGATTTAAAAAATAATAATAATAATAATATATGAGAGAAAAAATTGCAAGGTGGGCAGCCCATTCTTCACCGCTTCGCTCTCATGGGAGCTCATCCAAACATCCTTGAGCTTTTTGCCAATGGGGGGAAAACACAACTGTGTTTTTTTGGCCAACTGTTTTGGCAGCTGGGAATTTTTCCGCACAGCTCGATGTCTGGCTTCTGGTTCGCCTGTGTGGGAGCGCCGTTCGTTGCACCCCTGTAATCCCCGCACTACAGCTGGGATCGCACCGAGGACCAAGTCACTGACTTCTTTTTTGTTTTTTTGGTTTCTAATGAAAGAGACCAACTGGCAAGCGCAAAGCTGGGAGAAGCAGGCTCGGTCTGGAATTTCCTCGCCCCCCTCCATGAGGCTGGAAGGAGCAAAGGCATTTTTGGGATGGCTTTGCTGCTTGATAGCCATGCCAAGTGCAGCCCCAGCCCGGCCTGCCAATCAAGCGATCGAACAGCCGCGTGCACCGCATTGCCCGGACCATCGTTATCGAGCACTGCCTCCCTCCGACCCTCGCTTCCCACCCTTGCACTTTGGGCAAGCAGCAAGGGTGCAGCAAACGCATGCAGCTGAGTTTGAGGGAGCAAACCAATGCTTCAGCAGGGGAGAGACTGAGCTGGTCTGCCGAAGCTGCTTTTTGTCCTTGCCGCCGTGGAGCGCACCTGTAGACCGCCCTGCCGACAGCCACTGCTCCACAATCTGGAAGTCGCGCCGAAACTGCTGAAAGCTGCTACGGCCGCCGTCCTGCGAGGACTGCTGCATGCACCATGCATCTTCTTTGGATTTCGACGAGCGGAGGCAGAGAGAGATTTCAGGACTGCGCCTTCTGCCGCGGAAGACGGTGACAGGGAGATGGAGCGTCCCCTCACCGCTGCTGTGACACCGCCTTCCCTTAGCACCACTAATATATATCCTTGGTTCCCTTCGCCAGCGTGCCGCCGCTGTAATAGATCAAGCCCTTTGACAGTACAGTTTTTGCTTGTTTATGGAAGGGGAAATACTAATGTGTGCTGCTGCGCGATAGCCTGATTTATTAGCTGTTGTATGCCAAAGGCATGTGCTCTGTGCGGTACATGGTCCCCTCCAGGAGGAATTTGCAGTGTTCACCTTCAGGAAGAGAAAGCGGGCTCCACTCATGCGGTGAAAACGGATGCCGTGAGGCTCCCAGGCCTCTCCTGTGTCTTAGGATAGGCTGCTGCCCTGCCGTAGCTCCAGGGGCTCTGCGCTGTTTTTGTGCCGCTCCTTGATTGTGGTTCTGTTACAAAGGCCTACAAAGTGCCACCCGGCCATGGCGCCTGCATAGGGCACGATGCAAGAGACCGGTGGAACGGATCCATGCACCAGGGCATCCAGAAAAGGGAGGGATTTGATCTTTCGCTCATTTTTAACGCTCTCCCTGGAGGTATTCTGGCAATCACTTAATACACCGAGCAGTAAAAGAAAGGACATTTCTGAGAAAAAGGGACAGAATCCTCCAGTTAGTCTCCAGCCTATTGTATAAGACTTTAATCCTCTCAAATGATCCTCTGATTATTCACAGACATCACGGTCTCATTGCTTTTCATACCGCGCGGCAAGTGGAAGACATAAGCAAGAGCAAAAGCTGGAAAAGTCCCTTGCAATGTGCCTCTCCGGGATTCATCCCAGATAGAAACGACATCCAGAAACCTGGGATCCTTTATCAGTCCCTGTTAACCCGGGGATGGAAAATGAGCGGGGCTGGGCTGTACGTGCTTTGCTGGGGATGGGAGTGTGGGTGCTCATTCAGGGAGCTATACTGAATCTAGGAAGAGAGCGTCCAAGGCTAAGTACAGACAGTCAAAAAGCCTGGGGCCGAATTGATTCAATCTTTGCAGGTTAGTCTAAGCTGTATAGATTGAACCAATAAGCAAGCGAACAGACATGCCTGGCTGGAGCAGACAGCTTGGGTGACGGGAAGCCTCCAGGGGAGTTGCAAAGCATCCTGGGAAGCTGGGGGACTGTGAGTTAACTTGAATCTGGAGGAGATCCGGGACAGAATTTCAATAAACTGATTTAGCCTAAATTAGTAAATCTGATCCTGCATCCATCCAGGTTTATCTTAAGCCGATTCTGGCCATTCTGAAAGTGGTTTGTGTGCACTCAGCTTCTGTTGTGTTACACGTTTGAACCAGTTTTCAATCACTTATACTGGTTTTATGTGTATTTCTGTCTCTAACCCCAGAGGATAAGTCTGGTATTATAAGAATATTCAAGCAAACTGGATCCACCCACTTACTGTGTTATCAGAGTCCTGATAAGCCTGAGTATTCATTAAGAACAGGCCTTTGGTGGGTTCTATGAACTCAGGTAAACTTCACCTTAAGGATGCACAACTTCCCCCGGTAGAAATACCCTGCCGAGCCCAGGAGGATCAGACCCTGTGTGTGGTGACCACTTGCATGCCTGTGGCAGAACACCTGCAGTGCCTGCCACTTTAAAGTTTTTAGTGGGCAGCAGAGCAGCCAGCAGGTGAGTGCTAGCCTCATCAAGGCTAGCACATGATCCTAGGAGGAGCCCGGGATTGGTTGAGGGGGCGGAGCAGCCTCCTTTTTAACTCTGGCCCTCAGACAAAGAGGGCAGTCTGATCTGAGCTGGCCAGGAGGCAACATTAGGCTGAGCTCTCCTGGAACATCTTGGAGGGAAGGGCAGGAGCTATGGGGATGGTTTGGAGGCTCCTGGTCCTGGGCATGATCTAAAACTGCACCCTGTTGAGGATGGGTGGTCCAGTAGGGGAACAGTCCCCCAGAATAGCAGGCCAGTTACCACCCTGGTGAAAGGTGAGAGAGAGTGCCTGAAACCCCAGCCCCTGCCTATGGGTGGGTTACTGACAAGAGAAGAGCCTTGGGCCAGGCAAGCCCAGAGGGGGACACCTGAGCCCAGTGCAGTAGGGGCAGGCATGGCGGCAGCTACCTGAGCCCTACGGGGTGGAAGACCAAAGTGGCTTGTTGTGGGGCTGGGAGAATGAACCAGGCCAGTGAGGGGCCGAGTGCATAGAGTGACCCAGATGAAGGTGAGTGACCCTAATGAGGGACAGAATCACTGATTTGTGACTAGGGATTCTGGATGTGACAATGTGTAAAGACCAGATGTGACAATGCAGAACTACTGGATGTGAGAATATAGAATATTTGATGTGAGGCATGGGAAACGTATAAGGGGAGGTCGAAGCATGTGCTTAGGCCTTTGTTATCAAGAGGTTGAAAGGTGGGCAGCCTACTGCCGTAGAAAGAACATTCATATTATTTTCATTAAGGCGTGGCAGGCGAGTGAGGCGGGGGGTTCGTCCAGAGCCCCTGAGCGGCTGGCACTGAGGCCTGGCCATCAAAGGTCAGCCTGTTACAACATCCTCAGTCTCTTGTGAATCCCACAGATACACAGAGCTTGGGGGATTCAGTCACTGGTGGTAAAGCTCTCACCCCGTGTCTTTTTCTTGTTTCTTTGTTATGAATGTCACATTTTATGGACTGAGATGGGCCTGTAGTTTCTGTCCTGATCTGGCAGAGGATGGGTGTATGGTTTCCTCCCTGGCTAGCCAGCCTCTGTCTAGTCACATCCTCAGAACACAATCTTCTCACTTCCTGTCTTACCCTAACGAGAGAGAAAGAGGAAGAGCCAACTCTTTGGAGGGCTAACACAGAGGCTACTGTAACTTGAACGATATCATTATCAACTGCCATGTTTCAGGTCACACGAAGATGACCAAGCTGGGTCAGGAAGTCGCTCATGCACAAACATTTTCCACTAATGAGAGTTATCCCCATGCAAGCAGGCAGCAGAAGGCCTATGCACTGCTAAGTTGAGGTCCTTGTGCAAGAGACATGACTCAGAGTGAATTTCACTCTTTGTCCTGGCTCTTTCCAAAAAGTGTTTTAATATCACAAAAAAACTATTTAGTTGCAGGCAAGATCTACTGCCTTCTGCAGTGCCACATGGTGCTGCTAGTAGTGAGCACCTGCTGTGGCAGGAAGCATGCCCAAAATCTTGGAAAAAGCTGCCTCTACCAGCCTGCTCCACTTTGTGCCATAGCTCCACTGGCTGAGTGGAGGGAGGGTGATGCTGGGAGAACAAAACCGATCACCCAGGCTTTTAGAGTCTTTGCTGCCGTAGGCCAAGGTGAAGTGCTTTGCAGGGGACTCACTCTGGCTCTATTTACATGCAGAAACATCCCAAGTTGTACAAATGTCCATCAAAGCCCAGCCTCAGACTCCATTAAACGCTTGGGCTGTCAGCCAGAACATGACCACATCAAAAGGCCCCATGAATTACTACAGAAGCATTAGGGAGCATTAGCAGAGCGGTCTCTTTTGCAGTAATGTCCGGGTACCTTGGAAACACAAAGTGGAAAGAAGGACAAAGGATGTTACACTTATAAGGAGATGGGAATGGAGCAGGTATAACAGAAGTGTCCTGATTTCACGTGCGTGCACATGTGTACCCTCAGCAGTGTCAAGAGAGGCCTGCTTCCAGAGGCAGAGGAAGGGCTCATGCATTGCATGGTCCCAGCTGCGGTAATGCTCCAGGGAGGGCCTGCTCGTCCACTCAGCGCTGCAAAGGCTTCTGAAGCGCTATGCTGTGTGACATGCAGTAAACGGAGACGGCGGTGCACGGGCCATTTTACCCCCACCTGTACTGCACAGCATTATTAACCAGGTACGTAACATGGACTTCTGGCACTTCTACAGGAAGGCGGGGGGAAGCAAACCTTGCGTGGTGCACTAGAGCACATGGGATTATAAAGCAAATGATGGCAATTAGTTCGACCTTGTGTCAGGCGAAAACCTGACATCCCCGTGCAAGTACTGACCACATCCCTAAAAGGTGCGTTGCTGTTCCATGTTTTTGTTCTGTGTTTGCACAGCACCTAGCACAAGAGTCCTTGGCCTGGGACTAGGGCTTGCTGATGCTACAGGACTACAGTAATCAAAGCCAGATTGCGGAAGAGGCCTGTGCATCACTTGCAATCTGTCCATGTTTCCCAAATAGCACATGCAGGTGCTTGTCCTGGGGCAGCTGCTCGGCCTTTTGCTCTGCCCTCACTTCTTGCTCCCCTTCACCTCTCCTGCTGTGCCGTGTCGTTAGTAGATCCTGGGAAAGGAGGCCGCCCCAGGGATCCTTGAGCCCATGCTGCTGTTCAGGCATCAGTGCTCAGCAATTTAAGGGCTTATTATATCCCCTTACCACACACCCATGCCTCACACACATTACCAATCATGCTTTGTGTCCCACCCAGTAAGTGTCTCTCCCCGGGGGCATCCCAGCACCCTGGGGCCCAGGTGATGGATTTAGCCTCGGTTAAATCCATCACCTGGGCCCCCCATGCCTCCAGTCTCTGTCTCTTTAACCGTCGTTTGCTGCTTAATTAGACTTAATTCCGCTCGGGGTCTCTGGCCCAGCGCCACCCCACCAGTACCCCACTTTGGGCCCCCTGGACCCAGTCCCTGCCTTTCTCTGGGCTGTGGACCTCGGGGCTCCCTGGCCCCGCTCACGCTCACTCCTCCGGGGCTCTGGCTTCGAACCCATCGACTGGACCCGAAGTTCAGCCCTGCCTTCCCAACCCCACCTGGGCTCAGGTGCTCTCGCCAGGCCCCTGCTCTTTCAGCTCCGCTCCTGCTGGGCCACGGGCCCCATCAGCTGGGGCTCGCTCTCTCTGCCTTCAGCCCCAATTCCTGGATGCCTGCTCCGCTGCCTTGGCCGTGGGCCAGTTGGGACGTCCTCACCTCCTCCTAGTCTCACCTTAACCCTCCGGTCTTGCTTCCCCCAGTTTGGGGTTAGTTAGGCGCCTGGCTGCAGTCTGGAGCTCTTCTTTGCTCAGCTGCCAGGGTCAGGCTGCCCACCCCAGCTCACAGCCAAGGCTTATAACCTCCCGGAGCCCCCCCTCTTGCTGCGCGGTGACCCCCTGCTTGACAGCTGGGTCTCCCTAAAGTAACAGGCATCACGAGCGTCCTCGGACAGGCTGAAAAACACCGTCACGCTGCAGAAACGCTAGACGCAGAGGCAGTGATTACAGCCATGCAGAACAGCCTCGCTGCGTGCTGTGCGATAGCCATCGTGTCACGTGCAAGAGAGATGGCTGCGGTTCTACGCACGTGCCTTTTTTCAGCTGCAATGCATTGTACGCACGCACGGTGTGTATAGACACCAGCTGTTCCCTTCCCATTATACCAGGGGCAAAGGTCGGGGATGCGGTGGGTGGGAGGCTCGTCCTTTGCTGGGATAACGTGCATGGTTTGCATTTTGCGGGGCTGGCCTTCTGCGCCGGCACCTGGTCCTGGGCAGCGCCCCGCAGGAGGAGCCCTCTCCAGGCCCGCGCTGCATGAGGGACGTGCAGGAGGGAGCCGGTGTGCAAGGAGATCTTGAAGGGGAGGAACCTGTGTGATAGAGGTAGCATCGGCCTCGCTTCCCAAGGGGCAGCTGCCCAAGCCAGGGCTGTGAATATCCTTGCTCTTCAGGGGTGCAAGATAGCCTGCTTTGCTGTAATGAAAGTCCCCTTGTTCAACGTCCTCCAACAATCTGCCTTTAATGGGGTTACTATTGCAGAGGTAAAGCATTTTATATGGAACCAGGTTTACATTATCCTGCTCTTCGGAGATCTAGCTGGCAATGCTGTTCAAATCCTTTAATCCATAAATAGGATTCCAGCCAGAGCTGGGCTGCCTTCCAAAACTGTAATCTCCAGTATATGAATTATTACAAAAAGATTAGGGTGTTTCAAGTAATAACATTTCAAATAAATCAGCTTTCATGGAGGAACAACAAACTAATATTGGAAATAACAATATAAAGACATTTATATAGCCACTTGCTAGAATAACTTCACTAACGAGGGGGATTCTTTTCTCATTTACATCCTTTTTATGGAGAAAAATACCTTTGCATTTGTCACTTCACTGTTGGGCTTCACTGCAAAGCAAGTTCTTCAAAAACTAGTAAATCGCCAGTTTTTGTTAACCAAAGATTTAGAGATGTGGCTCTTACTTGCAGGCTGTTCTGTTCTCTCCGGGCCTTTGGTTTCATGCAGCATTGTGTTGAGGATTGGCAAAAACCTGACAGGCGAGGGATAGTCCCCTCTCTCCCCCTGTTACAACGATGATGAGCCATCGATATAATCATTGCTCGTTTACCATTAATTCTGCAGCACCAGCACCAGCACGCACGGGCTCCGAACAGCCCCGAGGGGAAAAGGGAGAAGCACGGGGAAAGAGATAAAAAAACCCCCCAAGTCAGTGGGGTGCAGAGAGAGGAACAGGGTGCTTTATAGTGTGCAGGGGACTTGAATAGTACAGAGTTTAGCTAGAAGTCTCTCCATTTGGGAGGGGATTAGGCTTCCGAAGCCAAGGGAGGCATGTGCTAGCCCCCCTCTTGCCATGATGCTCTATGCTGCCAAGTGGCAGCTCCGAAGTCCGTGGTGACCGAGGATTTATGACACCGTGTTCCCTTTTCCAAATGCTGTGACTAAATGACGTCTCTCAGTTCCTTATTTATCCATTTCTGAAGTGTAATGGGCATGATTATGGAGGTTTTATGGGGAAGGGCATGCCGCCTCCCTGATTTACACTGCTATCGCTACAGAGTGCAACCTGGACTCTGCATCTCTCTCGTGGATGCATGGCATGGAGGAACAAAACCAGGGGAAGGCTGGCTCCCCCACAGCACCAGCTCGCTGCAGTCCAGTCTGGTCCCGAAGGTGTAGAGACGCGTTCCCGAATCCCTCGTTCTGCCTGCTGATCCTACAGAGAGCTCTCAACACGTGGAGGCCGGAGGCGTCCTCCCACCCAGCATCGGTTGCAAGGTGGGAGCTGGAAGCCTACCCCTTGCACGCCCAGGGGCCAAAGCTCATTGAAATCACCGGGATCCTATCACTTAACCCCAGCAAGGTTCGGATCAAGCGGTAAGACACAAATCCAACAAACATGCTTGTACGTCTTAACTTTAAATGCGCGAGTCTTCCTCTTAAAGGCAATTGAACTACTTATGGGATTAGAGTGAAGCGTGTATATAAGCGTGTGGAAGATCAGGGTCTACCAGGGACACGTGAGCCCTGCCTCACGGAAGTATATGAACCGTGTTATTGCTGGATGACAGAATAGGCGATGATCTGTATAGGAGCCATCATACCACCGCCCCACCTGGCCCATGGCACTGCCTCTAAAGGGGATGCCCTTCACCAAGAACCCACAGGTAGCAGTCCCAAATGTTACCCTGGCATTTTGGGGATGCTTTTTTTATTCCTGCAAACTAACCCCTAGAGACCTTCAAAAACCAATCACCTAAAACTCCTGAAATTAGATCTTACATTGAAAAAAAAAATAATGATAATCCCAGCATGCTCTCAGAAACGGCTCTCCTTTTAAATAGATATTTTATCATAAAAAATATACTTCATGATCTCCATAATTTTTTGGTCAGCTTCTTTATGTATTCAGCCGTGATTTATCCAGGACATTTTACTCTCCTGTGATAAATTGCACCAGGGCACTGGGGAGAGTGAATAGTGAGTGAATCAGGTGCATCTGATTTTCATCAAGGTCTTACAAAAAGGAAAACCAGAACCAGAATTAATTAAATTAAAAAAAAAAAACCAACCCACCCACCCGCTGTTGATTCAAGGGAAAACATTAAATCACTTCTGCAATTTTCAGAGCAGCGCTATTGCAAGGTGAGAGCCCCAAACTCCTGCATTGTAGATTTTTTAGGACTGGGTTTGATGATTAAACGGCCGTCATTGCGATTGGTTTTATAAGTAATTAAGTAAATCCCAGGGAGAAAAACATTTGATGCAGGCTCAAAACACACAAAGCCCCCCAACAGCTTCTTTTTCTTTGTTTCCTAATGGACGGGAATGCAAACAATCCCTAATCACATGAAACCCAGCTCTCCCTTCTAACCTGCAATTACAGCGGCTGCTTACTAAGGTAGAGAGCAACACTCTAGTTAAAGACGCTGTCAGACTCCGCATTACGCAGCCGGTGTTATTTTTCCCCTGGAATTCATCTTTCAGCCATTTCAAATCGAGCTGAAACTTTGACATACAGGCTGTCAGCTCCAAGAGGAATTATTATTATTCTTACCAAATTAAATAAACCAGGTCAAACTTTATGACCATGTTCCCCACCCATCTCCAATAAAATTCCCAGGTTTTCTGATTTTGTTGGCAGTGCCTAGATGCCTCGAATTTGAAAGCAAGTGAAAACACCATTTAGTAAGCAGTTAGGGTGGAATTCATGCCCCAAAGGGGCCAACACAAAGGCTAATGCATCACTTAAAGCTTGCCTAGGGGCTCGAAATAATACCTTGAGTTGTGCGCAGACCTTGCACTGGCTCTCTGTGTAGGGCTGGATTTCACTCAAAGGGAACGTAAAAGCTGCGAGGGGTCAGATGCTCTCCATGACAAAGGAGAAAGGACCTTGGGCTTGGGCGCTCAAGTTCAGCGACTCTGCTACGGAGTTCGCATTTGACCTTGGGCGAGACACTTATGCCCAGAGCCTCAAAGATATCCAGGCACCTAATTCCCACTTACATCAGTGGGAATCCAGCATCTGAAGCCCTTCAAGGATCTAGGTCTTTGGCTCCGTCTTTATTACCTTAAGAGGCACGTCTTTATGCTGAGATGGCAGGCTTGAGTTACTAATCTTGCTGTGAAAGCCCAGGGCGGACAAGGCGCAAGTAGCTTCTCCCTCTGGGAGGTGATCTCCTGGTTGGGGACATGGCACTGACTTGAGCAAGTTACAGCGACTTAATGCATGAGAGCCCGCGATGCCAATGGTAAGAGGGGCTTTATGAATGCAAAAGTAAGTAGACTTCTGCCACCTTTGCAATTTGCTTTTCTCTTCTTCTTTCCACCTCTGCAGCCATTGGGAGGCCAGGGCAGAGACGAGTTAACTTCTGCTGTGCCGCGTACTGCGGACCGGATTGCGCTCTCAGACCGTCTTCTCCCGCGGCGCCGGAGAGGCCTGTTAGGCTGAGATGTGGTTCAGGGGGTCTCTGTCTTAGGCTGAGATGCTCGCTCCCACTTAAAGTGTTTAGTGGCTCTCCTGGTTTATAACGATTTGGGTTCTTTAGTTGTCAGCTGCCCTGAGCCGCATTAGGAAGGGCAGGGTGCAAATCAAACGAGCAAGCAAACAAATTCATCTTCATCTGGGTTGACGCTGAGACGCGATCAAACCAGCTCCCTGTTGGGCCCTTCCAAGACGCGCGGCGCCGTCTCGGGATGCTTCGCGATCCAAGCCCGCGACGTGTTAACGTCGCCATCCAAAACGCGCCCAGCTCAGGTCACCGCGTTTTAGGAGGCGACTCCAGTCCGGGAGCTGCTCCGGGTTCGTTTGCTGGAGCCGAGCTGTCCCACATGCTTTTCTCCCACACTTCACTTTTGTTCTTTCTTGGTCTTTTGCTTCAGTTACAACTGAAATAAGAGAGGCACCAGCGTTGAAAGTGTGTAGTCTTTGGTGCGGAAATATAGGGAGGTTTTCTCCCCGAGATGGTAGGAAGAGTCCCTGACATGATCTCCGATTCCAGGCAGCGTCCGCAGAATGCGAGACCAGGAAGAAAATGGGGTTTTGACTGAATAAGTGAACACGTTCAGCCAAGAGCTACTGGGACAAGACGGAGGGCCCTTCGTGCTGCTTCCCCAGCCCCTCTGAATGATTAGTTCATGCTTTTGAAGGTGACTGGCCACCTTTACAGAATATGAGGAAAAAGGGCTGTTTAACCAGAGGAAAACAAACAAAAAACAACAACCCAAGTAGATATTTGGATCACAAGACCGAAGAGGAAATGAAACGGTGACTTCTCATTACCTTGCACGGACGCGCCGAAAGCCCGTGATGCTGCAGCAAGCCGCGAGGGAGGGATGATTTTAAGGCTGGTTTTGGCCGGATGGTCCAAACTGCAAGTGTTGGCCCCCGGGTGAATCCCCGGTGTAGCCCAGTGCGTCTCTCCAGACACCTTCTTTATGAGGCAGGGGACTTCCCGGGGGTCTTCTGGCAGCCCCCCGCGGCCTGGCGTCACCCTCAGGAAGCTCAGAGAGACTGCCCCGACTCCCCATTAGGCACCTGTTGGAGCGCGGGGCTGTGGGACGCGGTAATTAATGGCAGCTGGGCTCGGCAGTGGGGCCACACACAGCGGTGGTGCTGCCCTCTGCTAACGAGTTAACCGTCTCCCTGCCTAGCGCCGAGCTCCAGCTCCAGGGCTGCATCGTGCTGGGCCTGGCAGCGTTGTGGCGGGGCCATGAGTATCCCCACTGAGTACTGATGCAGGAGCAAGTGATTTGCCCAGGGTCCCCCGGGAAGTCTGTGGCAGAGCTAGGACTCGGCCTCGATGGCCCGAGCCCTCGTAGAGCGCTTGACCGCAACGCCAGCCTTTCTCTCTCCTCCAGCGCCGCCTCTTAGCTCACGTGTAAAAAGGCTCGTTCTGGCTAGCCCGTGCTCCCGCGGGTTTGCTGTCCTTGTCCGTGTGTTCAAGGGGAGAAGGAGAAAAGGAACGAATGAAGCCAGGGCGGGGGTGGTTTAGATGCAGGCGAAAGTAGCCCTTGCCTGACCGGTCTCATTTGTTTTGTCTTTTTAAGCGGAGCAGCGCGCTGCAGCCCGGAAAATAACACTTCCTAAATAACAACAGCCTTCCCGGGCAGTGGTAAGTGCTCTTCATCATCGTGATTGCCCTCGGCGGCTCCCACCGCGGCCTGGCTCGCCGCGGGGAGGAGGGTGTTACGGCCACTTTATCTTGCCTGGGGCTTTCTGTCTTCACACTGGGCCCCAGCGCTCACCCCTGCGTCCGTGCTTCCCCGTGCCTGATGTACAGCCCATTGCACGAATAGATTGGCCCATCTGTTACCTGCCAGCTGACCGTGTCCCTTGCCTGTTCCCACTCGATGAAGTTGTTTGTTGGCTCGACACCGCTTGCCTTTGATTCGGACTCTTCCTTTCCTCTTAAAGCAGTCCCCCTCCTGACGCTGCCTGGCATCTTGCTCGCAAGCTGGGCCTCGTGTCGGCACGCCTCTTCTCGTACGTGAGGGTACTCCTTGCACGGGGAGCCGCGCATCGCGGTTGCACCCAGATCATCCGTCACTCAGCGGGTGAGCCGAAGGCTGGGGCCGGGCTTGCTTCGACCAGGTCACCTCCTGATGTCTCATCCAACCTCGTTTTCTATGACACCACCCTGGAAACACTACTTGTCTTCAATCTCCTGTCCCTTACCGACCTGCATGCGAACGGCTCAGTTGTTCCCCACCAGCAAGCGATGGGAATCTCCCTGGGGCCCTTGCAAGGAGGAGCTGAGCCCACAGAGCTACCCTTGGCTCCTATGATGGCCCTACGGTTGCGAAGGGTCCCGATCCACGGATGGCAGCACTGATTTGGGACTCGGGGGATCCCGGTCCTATTTCTTTTGTCTGGGAACACACCTGTTTCTCTCTACCGCAGCTCCCCACCTGCACCGGAGTAACAGTTGCACGTGTTGCACAGGGTGTTGGGAGGATAAATGCCTGTACCACTGTGAGATGGGAAGTCACACGTGTGTGCTGCCAGGTGATGGACAAGGGGAGCCCTTTGCTTGCTGCACTTTCATTGCAATTACTCTCTTGCAGCGTGCTGTGCATGCCTCATTGTGATCCAGGGTGCAGGGTGTAGCCGTGTTGGTCGAAGGATGTAGGCAGACAATGTCCCTTGGGTAAATCCGGTATCTTGTATTACACCAAATAGTTGGAACAATTCTTCTTTGCAAGCTTTCGGGATCCTTGTGATGCAGGCATTCTTGCTGCTGAAGTAGTTGTGCTTGGGTTTTCCCCTCGGCTCCCCGGGTACGTGTGGTACGTCTGCCATGACCTGGCAGTCCTGCTACATGGAAGTCTTTGCAGCAATGGAGATTTTGCTGCATCTACTGACGGTTTGTCAGCTTTTCCTCTCTTCCAACCTCGGTTAACTGTGGGAGTAGGAGTGTAACTAGGGGCTGAGTCTAACCATCTATTCTACTTTGAAGGCTCTCTATATTTTGTACTTTCAGCTTCTAGGGGAAAAATTGACCAACGTCGTCCTTGATTTACTCTGTGGAAGCAAATAACATTATTTTCCTGAATTCAGCGACATTTTAATGCCTATCATTACACACTGATTTAGCTAGATTAAATAAAAGCTACCTTGCTAAGTCCCCCCTTGTAACTCCAGTCTGTTTCCATCCTACTTAAAACGTTCACAGAATCAACGCAGCTTTTATGCAAATATTACACTTTGGGTACGGCACACAGCAAAACATAATAACAACTTCTGACAAAGTTTATTGTATTAAATAAAGGGTTGAGAATTCATTTAACCTACTGTACTTGGAGTATGTAGCAGCCCAGAGAAAAACAGAAAATAGCACAAAGCCCCGTGAGTTCATTTGCTATTTGTATGGATGGTGCGTGTCCTTTTCAACAGAAGTTCTAGTGCAATTCAGCTTTAATAAATAGATGTTTAAAATAATGCTTTGTATAATGTAACCATCTCATTGCATTAAACTTAAGCCTCAATCCATAAGCCAGAAGAATTGAACCCAGCAGGCTGCAAGCTCGTGATTGAGACCTTTTGTCCAATAACCTAGACAACTGCATTAAATAGAAGGCGCGTACAATGTAAGAAGTCTCTACTATAAATATTCTGCTGCTGGGATCCATCAGAGCTGCAGACAGGTTATAATTAGAGACCAGGGAACCATGTCAAGTTTGGAGTTTGGGCTTGTTTCCAAAAATTTGGGGGTGAATTATTCACCCTGCTCCAGCCTCTTTATTTCAAGTATGAGTAGCATCAAGGGACCTAATATTTCCACTGCTGCACCCGGGGAGCTTTCTCCCAAAGCGCACACAACATAGGGACGTGCTGGGAGGGGTATGTCTGTGGTGGACCATTACAAGTGCTATGGCAGCAGCAGCCTGCCCCGCCGGAAAGGACTTTGCCAGCATTTCCCCCCATCCCTGCCTGGTTCAGCTCAGAAAGAAGGAAGCCTGGAGTGTCCTTGGTGCCTTCTTCCTTCAGCTCTGAGAGGTGCAGCACGGACCCCGACTTTAAAGACTTTTTGGTACTTAGCTGCACCCACAAAACCCCGAACCACCCACGTTTTCTTGAACTTGATCTAAGTTCCTGGGAAGTCCGGGAGGACGGTTTCTGTGTCCACCAACAGACGGCATAGACTGGATTCTGACCCTTTTTGACACCGTTTCTTTTTCCAGAGTCACTTCAGTGGAGTTAGTCTTGCCTGGCCTAGTTGCAAGTGCAACACAGAACTTGCCCAGTGTCCTTGAAGTGCTCTACTTCTGTCGCTGTTTGGGCTGATACGGGAGGTTTCAGAGTTTCACTGGTGGGATTTGGGGCCGAACAGCTTTAAAATCTCCTTTTGCCGGTCTCCTGCCTTAGAGCTTGCCTGCCCAGCTCTGCAGAACGACAGCGTGTGAGCAGGAAGCGCAGGAATAGGGCTCGCCCCCGCATCCCCATAGAAGATACCCAGGCGACACCGGGCGTTTTGCCTTCCTGCGATTCCATTTTCCACCGGCTTTGAGTAGGACGATGCCCCAAAGACAGATGCTCCAAGCACAGATTAGGATGCGTGAGAACAGCCGCCGTAGTCTTTCTTTGTGACAGCTGGTGTCCACCGAAACTCTGTTCCAGAAAGTTATTTAAACTCCGTTTTCATGATGGTTTTCTTCATTTCCCTTCCATTGGGTAGAACAGCCAGTGAGACAACATCATAAATCTGCCCTTCCCCTCTTGTACTAGTTTTCAATTAGTTAATCAGCAGCGCGACGCTAACTGACACTGGCGTCACGGTGATGTATGATGCTGCTCTGAACTTAATTCTGGAAAGATATTCGGCGCAGAGTCATTTGGCTCCTACAGGGAAGAGAAGCCACCGCACGGTTTTAACTCTTCCGCATAACCTCAGAGAACGGTGCGGTGTATCCAGGAAGCAAAGGCACCCTGAACGCTGCTTGAGAAAACCAATGTCCAGCGTACAAAATGAGCGTGAGGGGTCTCAACTGATGCTAAAGAATATGAACCACTTTCTGCAGAACTAAGTTCACCTTGGGGTGTCCTCTGCATTCATACCAGCTCTGGCTGGAGCGCTGGAAAAAAAGATAAATCACTCGATAACTTTGATGTCGAGTTTGCAAAAAAACCAATGTTCTTGTTTACCCTGGTGCTGACACAGGGAGACACTGTTATGACAGCAGTACGCTGCGTGTATATACGTTGTGTGAACATGTGGTTGGCCGTGTTTATAATTAAACAATGCACGTATAAACTACAGAGTGTGGTCTGTGCCTGTGTATAATATACAGAGAAAGACATATTGCACATAGGGGGAATGTATACAATACATGGCAGTTAATGTAACATCAGCGATACGGCGGAGGGTGCGACTTCCAAGAAGCCAGTCCCAGTCAATGAACCATGCGTGATTCAACTAGAAGGATGTTGATGTTGTTCAGAGATACCCTGATGTAAATCTGGAAGGACTCCATAGACTTCAGTTGAATTCTTCTGGATTTATACCAAGATAACCCAGCAGAGTTGACATCTTTGCTGAAATCAGTTGCTCAAAATGGGATGCTATTTAAGTTTAAAAAGAAATTTGTCTTATTCTTTTAATGTTTCTCCCTTCTGGTCCGGGGCAGTGCCTCCTGTAGTTTTTAAGAGTCAGCAACAAGGCCCTTTTATTATAAAATGTCAAGGGAAAAAGAGATCTTGATTTCCCCTAGCATCTTTTATGATAGAATAATTATGTTCTGCGCTTCCAAGAAAAAAACCAAGCAAGGGAAGTCTGTTTTACTTTACCTCTAGCTACTGGTAGAGCTAAATAACTAGCTAAGGAGCTTCAAGTCTCCAGGGGGACTGTGGAGAGGAACTGCTGAGAAGAGCTGGTACATATGTATGTATGCATGTATATGTATGTGTCCGTGTGTATGTAAGTGTGTGTGTGTGTATGCATATGTATGTATGTATATGTGCATATATGTACATGCATAATCTTGTCTTCTTTTTGAATGACATATAGCCTTTGACAACAATGCAACTTTTCACAAAAAAGGTTGGCACGGTCTATAATGGAAACTCTCAGGTTCTAGAAAGTCCAAAAGCTGCAGGGATAACAGCTTTGTTTGTTCAAACCCATTTGTTTTCATTTTCTGACCAGCTCTAATACTGAGTTACACGAGGCTCCAAAGAAGGCATCGGCAGGAGGACCAAGATGCGATGTTTCCGACGGAGCCAATTGTGCACACAAGTTATGTTTAAAACCCAGATGGAATTACACTCTGAGCAGGGGAGACCCCTTCGACTTCCCCACCTCTAGTAAATCCGCAGCCCTGCTTCACCCCGGTGCTTCAGCATGTGCCCAACTCTGTCTTCAGTGGGACTCATTGCATGCTGATATGATTTTCAGTCTTGCATAGGTTTTGGGCTGCTGTATTGGGAGTAGATGATGTATTTAAAGCAGAGAAGGGAGAATGGAGGAAGGAAAAGAAGAGAAAGCCTAGCTTACAGCATGCTTTATCATGTGGAAAGACCTGCAACTTCTGCAGAGGGGTCTGTGACTCGAGGACTGGATTCTCAAATCACCTCAAGACCCATCAATGAGCCGGGGTGGAGATCATCCTCAAATCAAGGGATTGGTGACCAACAGACTGATGCATTTAGACAAGATAAGGGTTAACTGGGGCTTTTCCGTGCCTCTCTCTCTGCATTACTGCAGATGTTTTATTTAAGACTGGGGCCTCTTCTATTTAATTGTTAATGTTTGTGGGTTAGTTTATTGTTTAGTACTTCTCCAGCCCTAAGCTAGCTTCAGTACATCAATGTGCTATTGTTTTTATGCATGTAAACAATAATAATTAGTAATAAATATGCAGGAGTAACGATCAGCTTCTACAGAGCTCTTCATCCCATTCTGGATGCAGTGCAGCATGTCACAGCTGTGGTGAGCGGCGAGTTTCCTATCCTCAAGGCTAGCTCTGCGGTTCATGTTAGGACCTCATTCTCCAAAGCTGGGATTATGCATCTTCCTCTGAGCCACCTGTACTGAGAGACAGGCTACTTGCCAAACTGGCTTCCTGGTCTGATTCAAGAGAGCAGACAATATGCAATGTGCTTTGGAGCTGAAAAATGTCTGTACCATCTTGGCTCCCATCGCACAGCTCGGTAATTGAGCCGCGGAGCCGGTTGCTTTTTTTTCATGTGGCGTCTATGAACCCCTGAAGTTTTTTCCCGTTACTTCCATGCAATATTTCAGTAACTCTGCTCATTACTTAGTCCTTTTTTTAATAGAGTTCAATGTATTTGATCTCCACTCATTTTTCTCTGTTCCTCCAGTTTTTTTTACAAGGTACCCTCGATGTATTTGAAATGTGTTTCCTGACCGTTCTGCTGGCGCGTCTTTCCAAACCAGTGAGAATTGTAGGTATGACCCCTGGAAGGAAACGCAGGCAGTGCCATCACCTGTAAAATATAAGACAGCACAAGACTGTAATTTGTAAGGCTAAGCACAGTGGGCTGTTTTTCTTTGAGCTAATTACGTGCAAGGGGAGCATAGCTAATTAATTGGAGGGACACTCAAGGAAATACGAGGTGGATAGGAAAGCAGTGTGTCTTCAGCAAATCCTTTTTGCCATTGGGATCCATAATCTGGTGATCCAACTCTGTTAATCTGCAGAGAGGTGTACATCTGTTTTCCCTCCCCCTTGTCCCTTGCTCCGGATTTCCAGACGTATCTAGTTGGGTTTCTGCCCGGTGAGGAACGTGCGAACCCGCAGAGAGGGTGGGGGAAGGAGGCTTCCTATCTGATTTGGAGGGGAAATTGGCTGGGGATAATACTGCCTTTTAATAAGTCAGCCAAGCACAGGCATAGGGAACACGAGGTTTCCCCTGGACAAGGTCACGGTCGATTCGTAGCGATGCATTTAAATAGCTTCCTTAGCATCTCCAAAAATCAAGCTACTGCTACTTTGGTGCCTCTGCTTTGCGCTGTGTAGGGCAGCCACAATTAAAACTTCTGGGTGTAGTCGCTAGCTGCACCCCTGAATTACAACATGTTTTATCAGAGGATCCATCCTCCCTCTGCCTCTCTTCCTGCAAAAATGACTGAAGTCCAGTTCTAGAGGCAGAAGCCTGCCAAGATAAATGACCACTATGCATGCGTCTTGATAAGGCCTATAAAGTTAATCATAAATGAATAACACTGATGGAGAGAGTAGTACCTGCTATTACAGTTAGCTAGAAAGGCAGCCATTAAATTAAGCACCGCAAAGATATTGGGGAATTATCCAGACAGATAGAGCTTCTTGCTGCATTCTTCATGCGGATGCAGAAACCCGCCCGGAGCAGTTTAACCACAAACGGGGCTCTTGAAAATTCCCTTCCCGTGTCCCTGTGTTATAAAGAGAGACTCATTTGGCTGCATCTGGGAGAGGAGAAACAAACTTGCACAACCAAAAGTCAACCACGCCAATGAGAGCCGCGATGAATTTCGCAGGAATGGCAGATTTGAACTGGGGCACAAATAGGCAGCCTGTGCTGAAATAACCTGCCAGAGACCGTTTGTTCCCGTGGAACGACTCCCTCCTCCTGGCTGGCGAGACGGGGGGACTTTACCGAGGGCTCTCGGCTGGAGTGTGGCCTCGCGGCTAGTTAAAAGATTACAGGAAATCTGGAATTTCTGAACGGCCGCCGGGCCAGTCCGATGTCCCGTCTCCGAGAGCTGCCAGCCCCTGGCTGATGGGGAGCAAGTATAATACTAGAAAAAAGCAAAAGTTTCCATCTACTCCACATCAGGCATGGTAGTGCCGACACGTTTTATCCTAGCTCATCTACCTGTGGAAGCACGGGGGTAACTAACCCTTTACAACGCTTTGACTTCCATACAGGTTGCAGCCAGCCCTGAGTTCTGCAGGATAATTTGGCATAAAAAATAACTAATGAACAATTGTTTGAATGGTTTTAAATTTGGCCATTTTTCTCGGTTGCATCCCTGTCCTGGGTGATAGCGGCTGCATCGGGAACAGACCCCAGGCGTCCTGACTTTACTGCACCTTCTTGAGCAAATCTGTTGGTGCCTCCTCTGTGCTTGTAAGCGTGAGCACGCAGCTGTGTGGGAGGGTGATGCACGTGCCATTTTGTGGATGCCGGCTTAGCTGGTACGCTTGCAAGAGTGCACGTTCCCATTTGGAAACGCTGGCCTTCCTGATGCACCTCTTTGGAAAGCACTGAGCAGGAAGAGCGCTCTGCCCCCAGGCACCTCGCCGGGAGTGGAGGAGAGCCGGCACCAAGCACTAATGACAGGGCTTCCTCCAAGGTCTTGGCCTCTGGTTTTGTTTCCAGCCATGACTGGGCTGGGCAGTCCGTTCATTTTAATCATGCACCCTCTCAGAATTGCTTTCCTGGTAATATTCCCTGTTTGGGCACCCTCAGTAGCTCCGAGAGGAATATGCTTTACAATTTCAAGTTGAGCGCAGCTTTAATTGAAATTTCTCATACCCAGCAAATGATGAATGACTCTCTCAGTAATGTTTTGTTGACCAACACATGTACTATATGTCAGGTGTCATAAAAGTAAGAGAAAACCATATGCAGCACAAAAATATCTCATTATTAATAACAGCTGCCACAATTACTTCCCCCCCCCATCGTATGCAACGAGTCCCATGAATTACTAATACACCACCTCAGCTATCGCTCCATCTGGTCTCTGAGTCAGCCACAGACACACTTGCAATCCCAAGCTGTCAGGCAGATGAGTGCAGCGCGCGAATGTTTGCAAGCACGTTGTGGGACGGGCGGGAGCGCGGGGAGGCGGAGGCCTGGGTTCAGTTGACACCATTCCCGCAAGTCCTCAGACAAACCAGGGACAAGGGCTGCTTGCCAGTCCTGCCCTCGAGCAAGCCTCCCTCCGGCAGCCTTGTGAGACTGAATGAGTCCGCGTCATTCTCACGCTCCGGCCTCACCGCTGTGGCTCGTGAAGTCAAAGTATCCCCATAGAGTCGGGCTTTAGGAACGTCCCCGTGGGCGCCCAGTCTTCCTAACTACACGTGTTATTGAAGCAATCACCCAAGGAAATAAGGAATCAAGTCAGAGCCGTGGCCATTTCTGCTTGTGAAACCTTTGGTTGTGGGCACGCAATGCTACGCTGGGAAATGCCCATGTCCAGTATGTGTGGGGCAACTTGCTCCTGGGTGGAAGTGGGGAAAGGGATCTCGCCGGCACCAGCCGGCAATAACCGCAGAGTAGCTAGCGCGCTGTTAATTCACGTCTTAGCCAACCTCATGGCAGCTTGTCCATGCAACTAGGGCCGTTCTGGATACGGTACGTCCAGCACGGGATGGAGAATAAAAGCCCAGGGAGCTTCAAGGACCTTCCTGACTATCCAAACTCTTGGCTGCAATGACAAAACTCTGACTTTTCTGCGGGGGTTTGATTTTTCCTCTGCCGAGTATCTCGGTTTGTCAAGGCTGGTGCTGCTCTTGGCCTTTTCCATTAATCAGGGTGTTGTCCTGCCTCTAACGAAAGGCCAGGCGGAGTTGATGGCAGCACTCTGATCTCATCGGCTGCCCTGCCTTCGCAAGAACGACCTCATTTTCATCTACTCTGACATTTTTCTTTCCATTAGTATCCAGGGCCAGAAACAATTTGTCCAGGTCCTTGCCGTTGCCTTTTTTATTCCCACAGTATAGCAAAATGAATCACAAAAATCACAGAAATTAGAGACGGGAAGAGGCCGATTAGGCTACTCTGTGCTTCCCTCGGGCTCCAGGAAAGGTTCGCACAGTCTGTTTTCTAGGGCTTTATCCAGTCTAATTTGAATACAGTGGGTCACAGAGGAGCTAAACTCAAGGTAGGCTGAGATTTTACTCGTCTTCTTTAATTATCAGCCAAATTCTGCTCTTGGTTAAACCGGAGGGAATCCTGAGAATCTGAATAATTCAGGATTTGTACTGGTGTGGCTCAGAGCACGAGGTTGGTCCTTAACGTGTCGTATGCATGTTTAATCTCATATGATTAACCACGAGGGCTGTTCATTACTTGTCGCTTGGAAGCGAACAAAGCCCCAGTCCGGCTGGCCGCCCGTTGTTCTAGGGGCTGTACAAGTATACAGCAAGTCGCCCCCCTGCCTCTACCATGTGGCTGAAGTACTAATTAACCGATAACAGGTAACGGTCTAAACAATGCCCAAGGCCCCTGGACCTTCAGTGGCGCGTGGGCCGTCTAGCTGCTCGCGTGTGCATTTGCAATGCATTCGCTGCATGCCAGAACAGAGACTAGCGACAGATGTGGGAGTTCTGTCTTAATGCAGTCTTAGCTGGCATCTGCCGTCCTGTTTTCCAGCCAGGGTGCGCTGAGGACTTTGCAAACAGACAAGCCGAGCATTTCAAAATGTTATGCAGCTCATTTCGTTCTCCAGAAGCTATTTTGGACGGACGGCAGGATTTTCACAGGGGGGTCCACGTCCTCCTCCGACTGCCCCACTGGAATCCATGTTAAAGCTCCCGTCGACTGCATGGGGAACGGGAGCCGGGCACTTCCAAAACCCGCTCTATTTTTACAAAGGAGGCCGAGGGAGTCAGACTCCCCAGTGCCACTTGAATGTAATCCAGCATTCATCCGCCCGCGTTGAAAATCCCGACCTCAGTTAAAGGAAACAGCACGTGACAGCAGAGGGCAAACGGGACCGGGATGAACATGGGGCACGAGTAGAGGAGAGGACTTGATTCAAGGCCCATCCATCCCGAGGGAAGCAGGCTCCCCGGCTGTGCCGGGCGCTGGACCCGGTCCCGTATCCAGGTGGTGGTGTGCGAGAGCACTGGCAAGCAGGTGCTCTGCAAGCTTGTAGGAGCCCAGGTTTCCCACCCCAAAGAGGTTCGGGTGCGAGTCAGGAGCCCGGAGCGGGAAGGAGCTCTGCCCGGCGCGTGCCCAGTGATGGGGTTCGGGGGTTTCCACTTGACAGGTAGAAATACAGCTCAGAGCCCGTCGTGAGGCCAGAAAACGATGAGAACAGCTGCATTTCCAGGGGAAGACGGACGATAGGTTTCAGCACATTCCCACCGGGTTAGCATGGGCAGGGCTGGATCATCCTGCATCTTGACCTGATTTTCTAATAGTCCCGCCTGCCTATAAAAGCAGCGTAGTTTAAATATCCCCTCACTTGCTTGCAGAGATCATAAACCCCTTCCCCATTATCTGCTCCTCTCTATTAGAGGCAGATAATGGCTGACTTTTGCCGTCTTTGCTTGGGAAAGTGCATTTAATTTTGCCAAATAATGGGGGCTTTTGTTCATCTTTAATACCATTTTCCGTGCTTCGCTCCTTTTTACCTAATAAAGCAGTCTCAGTTAGTGGCCCACTCTGAGTGATTGCACTTAATGCAGAGTATTATATAGGGCTGCGGGCTCTTACTTGTCACATCCTCATCAGGAACTTGGTGCAAACCCGATGCCATGGTATCACATACAAACGCCTGATATTAGGTTTAATCTGTTCCATTTAATGCATGCATAGCCACTAAGACATTTTCCAAATTACTTGTAATTAATGTACTTGTCGTTACATAATGAGTGTGGTTTAGGCTAACCCTGACTCCCTATTAAGCAGTTTGGGTGACACTCCCGGAGCTCTTTAAGGGGCACCTCTGGAGGCAGCTGCCCTGGGGAAGGGAAAAGCCATCCCCGGGGCCCAGTCGTGGGTTCCCATTTTCACGGTGTATGCATTAATTAACACAGGTGATAATTACTTAGGGTGGATCTTGCCATTTTGCACAGCAGAGGACACAGCTGGTAAATGAATGGACTGTGACTCCATTTACATTGCAAGGGGCTGAAGTTTGCTGGTAGAGGCTAGGGACAAGGCTGGGAACCATCCAAGCTCCTGCAAAATTATGAAGAAAATGTCGTAGTGGGTGAGCATTTGCAGTCACAGTTTCTCAGATAAAAAGTTTCATTGCATCACTTGGTGCAGAGCTTGGCTTCAGTCGTTTGCAGATGCAGCAACTTTCCCTGGTGCTTTGCAGAACATTTAAGTGCAGGGATTAACTAGTGCATGCTCTCTTGCCAATGCATTCGTTATTTTTAATCTGTAAAAACTCTATGAGAGTTGCTTATACAGTCCCTGCCTATACGGCAGCCTGCCTATACAGTACCTGCAAGGTGCTGTTCTCCCAAGGGCACTGCTTCTGCAAAGGTAGAGAAAGGGAAGACAGGGGAACAAAATGCTGAGCTGGTCCAGCAAGGTGAGATTTTCACCTTTGGTTTGATGCTGTTTCTATGTACCTCAAATAACATTTCCCATATTCTTCATTCTCTGCCAAGGCTGGAGGGAGAAGCGTCAGTCTACTGACTGCCATGTTATCTTACACTAAGTTCATTATAAATACTAACTCTCCCTTACAATCATTGATTCACTGGTAATGATTCAGGGGCCAATTACTCTCTAATTACTTACCGGCTGACTCGATGGGTCACTGTCTAAACAGCCACTAGGCTGACAAACCATATCAGGTCCACAAGTGTGTGATCCAGGGTCCATGCACACCGGAGTCGGTTCTTGGTCTGTTTGTAACTGCTGTTAACACTAACAAATGTGTGCACACACACACGTACAGAAGGACAAGCAAATTCGCCTGGGTGCATGCAACACCCATACACTCACCAGGAACACGTCCGAGCCCCGCACCAGAGCTGAGATAACACGCAAAGTTCAAACACGAGCATGGCATTTCCCATAATTGCATAGAAATATGGGACCCTTTCCCTCATTTTACTGTATGTAATTGATACCAGGCCAGGAGCTGCTGGCAGATTAAATTTTACAGCCCATGACATACCAAGGCCTTGACTCAAAAATTACTTGTGCTCCACTCTAATTATTCATGTTCTACCAGTTCAGATGTTAGGGATAGATGTCATTTATTTTGCTGGGAAGTGATTTGCCGATCCACAGCTGAAGGCAGCACAAAAGTGAAGGGCTTAAATGTTGGGGAACTTGTAATAAAACAAGGGAGAAAAGAGGTACGAGGGGCAGTGAGGGGACTGGGAAGATAAAGTCTCAGGCCTGATGTAGGGAAAAGGCCTGACACAGAAAAAGACCTGATGTAGCAAAAATCATCAAAGGGCTAAGAGGTTCATAACAGCTGAAGACCGTGGCAGTCGGGTCTCTTCAGGGCCTGTTCATCAGCAGCAATGAAGGTTTCCCCCCTTCTCATGCTGTTGGTGAGGAATATCACAAAGAGTCCAAAGCAGCCAGATCTGGCCTCCACAGATGGACTATAGACTTACTGCATCAGCAGGACGGCAACTACGCTAAGTCAGTAAATACATTTCAATGCATGGACTTTTTCAGACACAGGACATAACACTACAAAGTATGCTCCCAGGACCAGCAGTGTTCAACCTGTGGGCCATCACCTTTGGGGAAATAGTATGCGAAGTCCTTAGAGTGCTAATTGCTATCTGCAGATTTCTCTATGGCCATCTAACTCCTGCGGCATCAGTTCTGTTCCTTATTTGATTGCACGTGAAGGTTTTTTAACCCACGACACCAATGACTGGCAAATAATGGACTAATTAATCTGTTCCCTGCTTGACTAGATTATGAACTTTTTAAACATGGGACAATAATGATTGACCAGTAGTGACAGAATCGCTAATAATACAAATGGTCATTGGCACATGCATAGTCTTGGCAGAGAAGTGAATGCAGATGTTTGGACCAAGAACATCAACTCCTGACACATCTGAGTGTACAAAGGCTCACTGGAACAAAGGCTGTCTAATTAAGCAGTCTCTCAGATTTTGAGTAAGTGTTCACGAAAGCTGGCTGTGCACAGTTGGACCATTTTATTGGAAGCCATGCTAGAAAAAAACCAAGTCCAAACACAGTTGTTTCAACCACGGGCTCCCTAAACACTGGACATAAATTTCCTTCCTGAGCACCACAGGACGGGAGGTTTAAGTGAAGTGTCTGCAGCAGGTTTCAGCGAGCCTGCTTGCAGACTGAATGATGCTGACATTTTTTTAATAAAAAGAGAAATTTGAAGAAGACACTATAATTATGCTGGGAGGAATGGTAGGCTCCCTTGTTAAACGAAATTTGAAGAGGGAACAGTAATGATGCTGGGTGGAGAAGCAGGTACCCTTGTTAAGCTAAACTCCATAAGTCAAGACAGACTAACTTATTCTGATAAAGAAGCAAGGTCTTATCAGTGATGCACAGAAAACTCCCCTTGTAACATGAATTGTCTTTGCAGAAGACGCTTATTTGAAGGTGAGGAGTGACTGTTTTGATTCCTGTCCATTACCAAGCCTGTAGCGTAGAAATAAACCTCACCCTCGAATGCTCCTTCATAAAAACATTATAACCAATTTCTCAGTATATCAATACAGAAAGACAGGGCATTTTCTCCCAAAAATTCCACGATGAATTGTAAAAAGGTCAGTCTATTTTCAACCAAACTGAGAAAATGAATTTATAGTATAAATTGTCTTAGAGGTTGTTTTCGTCTCAACTCCCTGACTGCTCGCCTATAGAGAATAGCACGTCTCCTCTCTAATAGGCCCTGAAATCTCCTCTCGATCAAATGTGTTATTAGTGGCAGGGCGCTGGTCAGGCAGCCGCTGGACTGTTCCTAAATCGTTGATTTAAAGATGTCTAATTGCCTCTTCATATCAACTTAGCCAAGCTCAAGACTAGAGGAATAATAACAAATCTTTGCCCATCTCTGGTGCTTTTCAAGTGAGGCTCTTTAAGCCTTAATTAGGTAAAGCATTAATTAATTAAACCTGACTGAACCTTGTCATTGAGATGTTTACTTACCCATCCATCACAGGCCGGCATACTGAGGTGAAGAGGGCTACCTTCTGCTCTCATTTATGCTCCGCTATTCTTTTGGAGCTGCGTATTGGATAATAGCACCGAGCACATTTGATAACAGATTTCACAATCATTAGTGCAACTCTGCATTTAGGGAAACACACGCAAACAGACCGTGAAGAAGTGGCCACGAGCGGGAATGGCAGGTAGTGGAGTCCAGGGTCTAGTCCCAAATCGCCCTTTGACTTGCTGTGCAATTCAGAGCAGCTCTTGTTGCCTCTCAGTCCTCAGTTTCCCCTCTTAACTTTAGCTAGAGGCGCAGGCACAGTTGTGAGCTAGCGGCCACGTCCGCACATCACGTAGCACAGTGGAGGTTTGAGCTCATTGGCACCGAGGGGAGAGTGTTGGAAGACTTTGTGTAATACAAACAGTAAACCAAAGATATGGGTACATCAAACATGACCACAATTAATGACTATTTGGCATATGCTCCTGAAATCAATCCAAAGACATTAATACTAAGTATCCGGTGTTTAATTCTGAAGCTGACATTTGGAGGACCATGTAGTACAAGCCTGACAAGCGTTCGTCAAATAAAAGGAGATTTTATATTATATCAGAGATGTTTTATACCATTAATTGTGGGGACCTAAATCAGCGGTGATATCCATCCATCATCCTGTGCTCCCCTCCCTTTTTTCCTCTTTAGCATCATATGCGCTCAAGTATCTGTCAATCAATCTTACATTTTTCTATAGTGTCCATCAGACTACTATCTAAGCACAGATCCTTATGGAGAGAAGTATACTGCAAATGCCTGGATGGGTAGAGATAAACCATATAGTGTCTCTCTCTTCTCTTTTTTAGTAAGCGTATGATAATCTTTAGAGGGTAATTTCACTGTATCAATCTTATTTCTCCTTTCCCCAGCCATCATCCCTCCTCCCACCCGTGAGTTATTAGATGACATAACATTCACTTTGGCAAAATATATTATTCAAACTGTGTGGCTTAAAATTGAAATGCTTACATGGTCATGAACCCTGGCTGCTGTTAAAAATAAATCCCTTTATCTGTGCTACATTCTCAGGCCTGCATTTTCCACAGAAAGGCCTTGAAAATACTCTGGACTCTCAGACTGAACAAGATCGAATGTGACTTTTTAAAAATAGAAAGCCTGGTCCTCTCTGCTTTCCTCTTTGGGTCGACAAAGGGAGATAAATTCACTCTGCAGGAACCTTTTGTGGGCCATGCTGCCGAGGCAATTTGCAGTTTGCTGTGGAAAAGGCATCTTACGCTACATTTATCACCCCCTGCCGCTGGCTACAATTCAACCCACTTGGAGCCACGGAGCAGAGGTGCCGAGTGGAGCTCCCGCATTATTATTCTACATAATAATGGGTGTTCAGGGAAGCAAGAGACAAACATACAGTATATTCCAGAAAGGCTCAGCTGTGGAGTGGAGGTGAAGGAGCCAGGGGGTGGGTTGGAGGGAAAAAGGCAGAAGGGAAGAGAGCTTGCAAACAAAACAGAATAAACGTGGTCATAAATTGAGGATTTTTTTTTTCTCACGGTTTTAAATGAGTATTTGTGACTGACGTGGGCTTTGCCAGCCAGTGCTCAGGGCCTACCAAAGAGACCTCCGCTTCCCACAGTGCACGCCCTACCCCAAGCATCTGCCATGGGCCGTCGCATGGTAACCTCTCTGCCAGTGAATCAACGCCTGACCCCTTTGGCTAGGGACTCAAGATGCACATAAACCAGTTTCAGTGATCAGAAACTGATCTAAACCTGTAGCAGAACAGAAGTTCAGTGCACATAAACCAGTTTCAAAATGGCTGAAACTGGTTTGAGATAAACCTGGTTGAATGTAGTATCAGACTTAGCTGATTTGGGTCACACTGGTTTATGGAACTTCTGTCCGAGACCCCTTCTTGTTTCAAGTTAAATCACAATCCCCCAGCATGCTTTGCAGTCCTGGGCTAGACTGTGCTGTCTGCCCCAGCAGAGAAGGACTGGCTCTGCCCCTCTGCTCCCTAGCTGGAGCAGTGAGAGCTGGCTGCCAAGAGGGTAAGGGGGGCAAGCTTGGCAGGGGGTGGAAGACTGCCCCCTTGTAGAAATTCCCTAGCTGGGAGCTGGGGCCAAGAAAGGAGGTAAACACCCCTTCCCCTGCTCAAACTTATTGCTGGCTGAGACTCTGGATTACATCTCCCAGAGGCACCTGGAAGCAGGAAGAGGAATGATGAGCAATCCTTCAGGGTTCTGCTGCTGTGATTCTGGACTGCCAATCCCAGAGACCTTGGGGGCAGCAGGAAGAGGAAGCAAACATAGTCTATACTGGCTACATGCCGGAGAGCTCTAGCACCCCCTGGCTTCTGGCTGGAGCCACAGCAGGCCTGTGGCTGCATTTCCTGAAACAAGGGAAATGTCTGTTCACTTTTGTTTCAGTTAAATCTCTGCAGCTTAGACTAACCTGCAAAGACTGAATCCATTCATCCTCGGGCTTGTTAACTACCTTACTTAGCCCTGGTGGCCTGATCGTGAGATGGGCTGTTAGTGGGGGTCCAGGATGGTCAATAAATCTCAGGAGGCATAAAGCACTTTGCAGGATGGTTGAGTGGGAGGGAAAGGTGGTGGAGATTTTGCCTTGAAACCTCCCTAAGTGCTTTGCTTGCTCGGAATGAACCTAAACCTAAGCTGAGTTTGGGGGCACAGTAGGTTGCATTAGCAGTCATCCTCCACATCAAGACAGCTCCTGAGTAGGGGGCACTCAGGGCAGTCACTTAATGGAGCTATGCTGGTTTATATCCTCAGAGTACTTGGTCTCTGGTTTCTCTGGGCATGCATCAGCAAAGCCTTTCCTCCCCTCCGACTGTACCCAGTCATCTATAGAGAGACAAGAAGGGTATGGAATCCATCCAGAGCAAGAAATGATATAGGAATTAATGTCCAGCAACTCTTCAGTTCTTTGGCAGGAAAACATAAAGTTGCTGGCAGATGATGTTCAGCTCATAGGTCTTCTGGGCAATATTAAAGGGAGAGTAATCAAATGCATTACACGCACTCTCCTTGCACAATACCTGGGGAACAATAGTCACCTTGTTCTGCTGACTGCAATATGTATGGTACTGCTGAGCAACCGCTGGGTGAGACTTTGCAAATATTTGAAATTTTGACAAAAAACAATTCATTTTTTTCCTGCAGGTTTCCACAAGCTCTAGCATGCACACAGATAATGAATGGGCAAAGCCTGCAACAAGGAGCTTACAATTTCATATGCCATGCTTCATCCTCCTAGTTTTCATTCATCTGGTTTCCTTCCAGCCTGATCTCTTTGGAACAGGAAGCTTGCCTTCATTTACATTTGGAAGGTGCCAACCAACTGTGGTTGCTGACCAAAACAAATATGAATCATAACTGCTCCTACTGCAGTTCTGCAATTACAGGAACTATGTTATTCAAGCTCTTAAAGCTTATTGTAAGTAGGAATGGTGCAAGCCTAGCAGTGTCCCTGCAAGGTAGGGATATAATGAAAATGTCTGCTCCACCCTGGATGTCATAATTGTCCAGGGACAGCACATTGCTGGATCTAGGAAGATCTGTGCGAGTGAACACAGATGTGCTTTAATACACATTAGCCTATTTTAATGTGCAGTAAAGTGTCACAAAAAAGTGTTCTTTGGCCAGTGCGCATTAAAATAAGCAAATTCACATTTTTCTAGTACTGCACAATGGAGGTACTAGATTTAATGTGCATTACTTAACGAGCATTAATGAACGTGTAGACGGACCCACAGTGGGGTAGAATTTAGGTCCTTCTGTTCTGAAAGACGTTGGCCAATAATTTTTGAGGCAGAAGGAAGGTGATAGTATTGCGAGGCCTATGACACGCACCGTGGACGGTTCTGATCCCAATCAGTACAGCAAGCACTGAGCACCCATGGTGATGGACAACAAAGATTTTAATATGAGATGTGCTGGCTACTTCCTTACAGAATATGAATTCGAGGTCAGAAATAGAACGCAGGAGTCCTGTGCGTTACCCTTTCCATCCATCCGTCTTCCCGATTTTTCAATTTTATTTTATTTTTTTACTCACAGTCCACAATTCAGTGCAAACGCGACTGCATTTTGAGATGAGAAAACACTGTAGTGACATTGTTGGAAGCTGTGGTAGATTACGGCACAGCAGCGCTATATTTTAACAAGACTTTATTTTAAAATAAATACAAACAGAACTTGGGGCTTCAGCAGGTCTCAGAACACGGAAAGGAAACCGAGGTTTATTAGCTACAGCTTGTGAGCAAATACACCTTTATCCTATAGTCTTACCTGCATGTAACGCCGTGCTTTCTTGAGGATCTATAGCGAGCAGTTTAAGTAGTTGGCTTAAGCAGTGAGGAGGTGTTGAAAAGACCTCCTGAGCCACAGTAATTGCAAGCATTTTGCACACACATTTTCCTGTTCAGCGTTTTGCATTGGTAAGGACTGAAAAAGAAAAGGAACGAGCAAGTAATGCCTCTCAAAGGAAGGTGCTGGGTTTCAGCCTTGTTTTGGGGCCTTTGCACTTGTTCGCAGCGTCCGTGTTTGACACCTGTCATTACAATTCCATCACGCCGTCACCTCCCTTCCCCCATGTAGTTAGCTCTAACAGGTATGCCAATATTAATTTTTCTTTTCCTGAGCAAGACAATCTATGTACATAATAGTTATAGATTGAATCATTTAGCTTGCAACCCGAGGTGAATTATGCTCATACTTAGCAGCATTGCTTCCCACCATCACTCTTTGCTGACCCCACTCATGGA
>JAGPOW010003356.1:7682888-7703383 GCA_030014935.1 Caiman crocodilus | reverse complement strand
CTGCCCACACCCTTCCAGGTTGAGACCGACCCATCCACCACGACTCTCTGGGTGCGACCCTCTCGCCAATTTGCCACCCACCGGACTGTGAAGTCATCCAAGTCACAGCCTCTGAACTTGTTCACCAGTATGGGGTGGGATACCATATCGAAGGCCTTCCTGAAGTCTAAGTATACGACATCCACCCCTACTCCTGTGTCCAGGCGTTTCGTAACCGGGTCATAAAAAGAGACTAGATTAGTCAGGCACGATTTACCTGCTACAAACCCGTGCTGGTTTCCCCTCAGCATCATTTGTCCTGCCGGGCTCTCGCAAATGTGGGCTTTGATAATTTTTTCAAAGACTTTGCCAAGGATGGAGGTGAGACTGACTGGTCTATAGTTGCCCGGGTCCTCCTTCCTCCCCTTCTTGAACATGGGGACCACATTGGCCCTTTTCCAGTCCTCCAGGACCTGGCCCGTGTGCCACGAGCGTTCGAATATTCCCGCCAGTGGCTGTGCAATGATGTCGGCCAGTGCCTTCAGCACCCTGGGATGGAGCTCATCCGGGTCTGCCGACTTAAACGCATCTAGTTCCTCCAAGTGACCCTGCACCATCTCAGGGCCTACGCATGGCAGTCTGGCGCCTTGCTGCTGCCTCTCTACAACCCCAGTGAGAGACTTGTCGTGCCCCTTGCTTAGGGACACTGAGGCAAAGACCTCTGGGCCTTCCTTTTACTCCCTACATATCTAAAAAACAATTTCTTGTTGTCCTTTACTTGGGATGCCATCCTCAGCTCCGTGGTAGCTTTGGCCCATCTAACTGCCTCCCTACAAGTGCGAGCAGAGGAGGTATATTTGTCTTCAGTGATCTCTTCGTTTCCACTTTTTATGTGCTCCCCTTTTGGCCCATAGGCTGCCCTCGATTTCCGTGGTCACTTCAAAACTCCTACTCTGCAGTGCGTCCTTGACTAATCACCTGAGTTCGTTGAAATTAGCTTTCCTAAAGTCTAGCACTTTCACCCTGCTAGTTGCCTTACCCACTTGACGCCTTATGGTGAATTCTATTATTAGGTGATCACTGTCCCCCCCGTTTGGTTACCGACCTGTAGGTCCCCTCCCATGTCATCTCCCGTTGCCAACACCAGATCCAGTATGGTATTCCCCATAGTGGGACTGCCTTTTCGGAGGGTTTTTCAGCTAACTCTGTACCTTAGTTCCTCGTTCATTAAATAAGGATACTGCTGCCATCAAAATAAGCTCCACAATGTCTTACCTATTCCAGCCAAGGTGCTTGTATATCTTTGCCTAGCAATAACCATGCATTTCTTGTTGGAAAGACAAATGCAGGCCATTGTTTTTTTGAAGAAGTGGCATGGGGATTTTTTGCTTCAGTCTAGCAATAAACAGACCAGGCTACCGGGCCTAAATCCACCCACCCTGGGGGGAGTTTGGATCCAGGTAACTTCAAAGACAGAGAGGCCCAAATAGACTGAGAAAAAAAGGACCAAGAAAACCAGCCCCAGAAGTCTTGCAGGGTAAGTTAGGACTGAGACGCATCATTAGACCTGTGTGAGCATCCGCGGGCTCGAACACTGCAGGCCAGGACTGGGGGAGATGGAGAAGGGTGGCCAGAGCCTCATGGATGCTCCTGGCCAGGGATGACCAGGAGCAGGAGCCCGCGGCTCAAGTACCCAGGCTTGCAGGAGTGCATGCAAGCTGCCGTGCCCTCAGCCCGCTCCTGTCGGCCTTTCATTTCCCGAGTGCCAGACTCCACCCTCCTCCTGTGAAAAGAGATTGAAAAAGAAAAATAAAAGTATTTTTTTTTGTAATTCAATACCATGCTAATCAATTGTGACAGGACCTAGAGGATATTTTCACGGTGCCAATTACTTAAAGGGCAAAGATGCCATACCACTATTAAAGTAATAGCGGAGACAGCTCTCTAGGACATTGTGGAACAATGTACTAAATGTTGTTCAACTTGTTCAATGAAATAAAGTATTGGATCATTAACCTTACCAATGTCAATGTGTTGTCACTATCAAATTCAACTAAATGAGTGTCCGAGGTAATAGTTAAGAGCACACTTCACACCAAGGAATGCATTAATACATTATTGGCTGCTAATAAAGAGAAAGTCTCCAACGCAGGGAGAGGAGCACAGGAAGAAGCTGGAGATGAGCATTAAAGAGAGACAGCCAAGCTGAATGAGAGAGAACTAGATATATGTATATGCCCCCCCCACCTAAAATGTATAAAATAGCAATAACAAATCTAAACATTATAACTTATACCATAGGGGGAAGGCTCCATTGGCTTCAGCGGGGCTAAAATTTTACCCAACCTGTGCATGTCTTGCCTATTCCAGCCAAGCTGCTTGTATATCTTTGCCTAGCAATAACCATGCATTTCTTGTTGGAAAGACAAATGCAGGCCATCGTTTTTTTGAAGAAGTGGCATGGGGATTTTTTGCTTCAGTCTAGCAATAAACAGACCAGGCTACTGGGCCTAAATCCACCCACCCTGGGGGGAGTTTGGATCCAGGTAAGAATCCAAACCATATGACTGGGGTCAACCCCCGTTCTGGTTTCCACCAGAGCACTGATTCTACAGAAATGGCAAATTAATCCGACTCTGCTTGGCAGCGTCTTAGGCCGAAAACCACGGCCAACTGGAATGAACAGACAAAGCAGGTACCAGAGCCTGCCAGAGAGTCTGCGTTTCAGAGCAGAGACCATTTTATCATACCTTCTGCGTCTGGTGAACAGGGATAACGTAGTACCCGACACTTGCACGGTGCTCCCTTTTCCACAGTGGTTCACAAACTATAGACTATACTCTCCCATTTCATTAATCAGCTACCTCCTTGGATGAACCTTTAAGGGACGACCCACTTCTCCCCCCACCCCAGCTAATGGGCAGAGGGCTCCCTTCACGAAAGCCTTGGCATAACAGAGTTTCCTACGTCACGCATCGTCTCCTATGTCGTGTTTTCACGTGGAGAGGAGACCGTGCGTCTCAACCTACAGGAATCACTTTTGCCCATCGCTTTAGTGCAGCTGCCTCTTGGGTGAAAAGCGGTAGCTTTGAACAACCAAAAGCAACGCTACGTAGTAAAAAAGAGCCTCGTTCCAGTCACAAATATCTGCCTCGAATTATAAATGGTCAAAAAAAGGCCCATGTGCTGCGACCTTTCAACATTAAAATGGAACGAGCTGATTTTTAAAGGAAACCAAGGGCAGGAAGGAAATATATATTTCCTTTCCAGTCATTTGTGAAGGTAAGGGTAATAGGGAAGGGGCCAGGGCAAAAGTGTGCCTGTTTTCAGTCATTTGCCATTGTATTTTTATTTCAAATAAAAGTAAAAGATGGAAATACCGAGATCTGAGATATGCAGAGGTGTAAAAGCCCCAGGATATCGGGCATGGCTGTTGTTATTCCTGGGCCCATTTATATTTCTCGATTAATAACTTAAATGGGGTAATTTAAAATTGTTAATTCTTTTCAGAGAGCCTGCATGAGCTCAGGTGATGCCAGGCTTGCCTGTCACCAGGAAGGTTAAATACTCATGGTATGTACTAATTACCTAATCACCATTACCATCTCCTATTAATTCTACCCCAGGAACAGATTCATTATGACTATCCTAAGTTATTATAGCACAGGCTACAAAGAAAAACCCCCGTTGTTTGCATTGATTTAAAAGGAAAAAAAAAGCCTCTAATAATAACGTTCCCAAGTAACACGAGGCAATCCAGGAAAGCAGCATCTACAATCCCTTGCTGTCAGCTTGCAAGTAGGGAAGCTGGTTGGAGGGCTGCTTTGCTTTTGTGTACTGGTGGGAAAAGGACCTTGGCAGATTTTAATTGCCTGGTAGACCCGGGCAGATTGCACAGACCGTGTCCTGTGACTCCGTTCATTCTGCATGCGAACGCGGAAGGGCTTTGGGTCTGCCCACACACCCTCCTTGTCGCAGATTCATAGGAAGTCAGGGTCAAAAGGGACCTCAAGGGTCACATCCAGTCCAACCCCCTGCTCCAAGCAGGACCAGCCCCAGCTGCATCGGCAACTTGTCGTCTTTATGCAGGCGAGCCGTCCTAGCACGGATGTCTGTTCAGAGAGCCAGCCCGAGGTCTGGGCACCACATCAGCCTCGCAGCCCAGGGGTTACTTCAGACGCTCGTCGGCTGTTCAGCACGTGAAGAAAAGATCCAAGTTAGGCTTGGTGTCTAATCTCCATGCATACGGTACACCCAGGTCTCGGTGAAAGCCAAGGGCAAAAGTCACGCTGTGTAGAAAGGGCCAGCAAAAAGCGAGGACTAAAGTGGCCTTCAGTTCTCCACAACTTCCCTATGTGCACACGCTTTTCCATCCCCAGCTAGGCCTGACGACGGATAAGATGGACCTTTTTCTTCAGTTTAGCCTTTGTCCCTATGTATGAGGTTGGCTTTCAAAACCTGTCTTTGAACGCCAAGGGGGCTACCACTCTCAAGCCCACCGGGCACACGCATACGGCAGAAGCCACTTTCCTCAGCGGTGAATTCTGCATAGATCAACCTTTTCCATGTTCCCCTCCCATCCATTTGTAGCACTGCACCCTTCCTTGCACGCTGCATCGTCAGCAATGCCTGCGTGTCGGTGAAGGCGGCACCCTGACGTATGGCCTTGTTGCACACCCACAAGTAGCCACGAAGGCCACACGTGGACTCTCTGCTAATGCTCGGATGAGACGTAGGTGTTGAGTCCATGTCTCAGCAGCACCATCTAGGGTGGAAATCTCCACTCCGCCGCGCAGCCAGGTCTTCGGAGGAAGGTGGATGCTGCGTTGCTCCTATTCACAATTGTGCAGATGGCCGCTTGCAGAGTTGTTTTTGCTTGATATGCCACTTAGGCTTCTTTTTCCGTAAGAAAGCTATTAGCAAGGATGCTTCCCAGACAGGTAGATTTTATAGCTGTGTTTAGTGCTGTGCCATTAATCCTTCCATTTGGCACTGCCTGCTGTGTGTCTGGTGATGAGTGATACATAGGTCTCAGCCTCTGAAATGCTAATGACTGAACCAAAGTTTAGGAAGATCATTTAGAAGAAATGATGTCATTATTTGTAGGTCAGGCTTCAAGTGAGAGGCACAACTGATCAGTTAGCTGAGAAACGTCCAACTTCTGACCCTTTTGTTGCCCCACGAGAAAGTAGCCTGGTTAACAAGATTGCGGGAGCAGAATTTCGTCTCTATGCCTCGTGTTATTTGTTTCATCACGTATTTCTGCAAAGCCTGGCGTCCAGTCAGCGGTCTGGAAGGGGCATTTATTGCTGGTTGCAATGCCATGATGCTGGGATAACATTGCTGCTGCAGAGACACTCCAGCCCGGCCCTCTTGGAGTTGTATTACAGAGGGACTGGGGAATCCATCTCTTGTCGAGTGCTGACAAGACGCACGATAGGCAACTTATCTTGCACTTCTGTCAGGTTGTTAGAGACAAGATAAAGTTAAATACTTTGTTCTTTGATCTCTTTTGCTATCGATGAATAGAAAAGAGGACCAGTTCCTTCAAGGATTGGATGTCAGTGCGAGTTGTCCCAGGTGCTATAAAGGTGAAGAATCAAATTCACTCTTAGATTGAATAAGTGCAACATCAGAGGCTTCAGCACAGCCGCGTCTGTGAAGAGGCAATGTCAAAAACACCCAGAGGAAGGTATTTGCATTGCAGTGTAAAAGTTGCAGCCGTCCTATGAGGCTTAGTAATTATGCCGCACCATCTACTGGACCTTCATCTACTCAGTATTTACATAAATAGAGCCCCAGGGCTTTCTTTTAATGGCACCTGTGTACACCAGGTTATAATTCAGCTTGAAAATATTATGGCATAATAGTGCTAACAGACACAGTCATCCTAGAAAGTTCAGGGAAAAAAATCATATATGCTGGATGCTCCTCGCAGGGGAAATTCACCCGGTGCAAAGCCAACACAGGGCCTAGGCTCTGCTAAATTCCTACTCAAACCAAGCATTAAGTACCAGATTAGGAGTATCCTTCTCTCACTGAGCCATAATTCTCTCCATGACTAGCCCCACCGATCAGGATGTATGACAATACGCTCCTCTTGGGCTAAGTACTTGACTGCCGTTGAAACTTCGTGCTGGCTCTTTGCAGCGGGGATGTCACTCTCGGTGCATATTTCTGTTCTTTGTTCAAATCTGCATTATGCCTTGCTGTTCGTGAGGACCCAAGCCAAATGTTTAGCCAAGTATCCAGCTGACTGGATGATCCATATTGGCTCAACTTGACATTCCTTACTGTTACTTTGAAGGCATATGGCCCTGCTGTCTTACCGCAAGGGAACAAGCCACTCTGCAATATGGATCACTTGCTAGATGTAATGCTACATTTCTGTCAAACTCAGTGTGTCACATCCCAATGTGCGACATCTAAAAATTTAAAACCAATTAAAGGTCACGAACCACATCAGTGATCAAATTGCTTATGCTTCCGCTCCTCCGAATGTTGCATGTTGTATTTTTACCGTCTGGCACATCGGGCATACTTCTTCACGATGGGCTCCTTCATTATGTGGTGTCCTTTCAGGGGCGAGAGGAATCTAGTTGTCAAGCTGGCCCCGTCCGAATGGATGGTGGACTCCTTTTGTTAACTTTGGATGGCAAGACATCCTCCTCCTCCTCCTCCTCCTCTTAACCCTGAAGAATCACAGTTCACGGCCGCAGCGAGAATGCCACGCTCATGAAATGCCTCCCGCTGGGGACTTGGAAAGAAAGTGCTGCTGCCTGCAAGGGCACCTGGGGCACAGTTTCATGGGTTATAGATGCAAACATGCCAGTCAAACACCACACACTGGTCTATTATTTTAGGTGAAGTTGCATAGGAACCACCATGACCCTGACGTTCAGAGGAATCACTAATGCTGTGAGTGTAATCGAAGCCCCGCCGCGTGCCAGCCATCTCAGGACACGCAGCACCTGGTGCCAGGTGCTCCGTCAATGCCAGTGGAATAGTAACGAGCAGCGGGGTGAAGTGGCAGCGTTGCCAGTTAACGGGTTAAATCTAGTTGGCTGAACTTTCAGCCCCTTCGTCGTGGGAATTGCGGGCTCCAGGAGTTCGTCTGTGGGTTATTCTTTTTCTCCCACAACTCTCTATCCAGCATATTTCCTCCTCAGCTTGGTAACAGCAGCTCACCTCTCCCCGCTGTGTAGACACAGCTGCTGCCTTGGTTTCTCTGCCTCCAATAGGAGAAGGATTTGGGGTTTGTTCTCCAGTCGGAGTCTTGATTCAAGGGAAAACCTGAACACCGCTGGCCTGTCTCGGGGCTCAGCACACTTGCTGCCTTCCCAGGCGTCCGCTGCCCAGCCCTTGGCCCTCACAAGACTCAGCCAACAAATAGCCTTTTCCCCACCAAGGGTTTTTGTTTCCCCCCCTCCTCGGTGAAACAGTGGCACCTGTGTACACCACGTTATCATTTAGCTTGAAAATATTGTGGCATAATAGTGATATATAATCATCCAAGGCAGTGGAGACCCCTTTCTCCAACTTCTCTTTGGAAAGCACCATGCGAGGCCACTACACAAAGCTCGGTACCAACACCAGGTTTCTAGTCACTGCCCCAGATCTCTGCTCCCTTTTGCTTCATGCCTCCCTTGGTCCCTTGTATAACTTGCCTCCCCCCAGATCCTTTCTCCACTGCTGATGCAGGAGACCCTCGTGTGGCAACTGGTCCCTCAAAACGACCACAAAAGCCTTGCTTAAGGTCACTTGTGCTCTTGGTGCTGTGATAAGCTGGGTAGACAAGGAGATCTAGGTGCAAGAAAAGCAGAACTGGGACTTAAACCCCTTCTACCCGCTTCCTCGCACGTGGAAAGGAAGTTGCCAAGCTGTGGCAGGGAAGGCAGGGGTGTGTACTCTACATCCCCCCATATCCGAATTGGTGAATCCATACACAGGAATACTAAACAGTGCCTGGGACACTGGTTCGGGAGGTGACACAGGTGAACTTGGGGAAAAGCTGCTGTCCGTGCACAGAATCAGCTTTGCACAAGTTTAGTACTTGAGTCCTGGTGTCTTGCATTCGGTATAGACATGTGTTAATGCCCTTTTGCAGCCAACGCAGCAGAAGGACATCAAGGAGGGGTGCACGATGGAGTTTAGGCTGCCAGCTTGAATGCATTTAAAATGACTGACCCATTTCAAAGATCCCATCAAGGTTTTGCATGTGCCATTGGAAAGTCCATAGGGATTTGCTTTGTTTTAGAGCAAGACAGTCCAAATGGAACAGGAATTGGCAGGCGTGTGTCGGAGGACAGGGAGAGAGAGGCCATGTTGTGGTTTGGAGCCATTCCATGTTGGATACCTCTAGCAAGGAGCATTAGTTTCAAATTAAAGTGTAGCCCTTCAGATGGATTAAACAATCCCAGCCCTCTGGGCATGGCATAAAGAAGGGAGCTGGAGTCCCTGTTTTTAGCACCTATTGCCTTAATGATTTCAGCTTGCAATACAGCTGCAGTCTATAGTTATTGCTGCGTTCCAGTACATTTAACACCTCCTAAATGTGGGTAAATGAAAAACCACATATACTACTCTGTTTTGCAACTGAAATGTTTTTATGACCTTTTTTTTTTTAACTGTGGAAGAAAAAAAACTGCACAGTCCAAAAGAAAATGGAATTATACCAATCTACTAAAAAGCTGTCTACATCCACATGCTTGCTTACCCTATATTTTACATCCCTGGGCATCTAACTCAGTCAGGCATTGGAGCGAGCTGCAGCCAAGTCCTCCTGGATGAGGTTATTATTTAGGATGCCATAATAATGCGACCTTTGGCTGCTGAAAGAATATCCTAATGTACTGGGAGTGGGAGGCAGGGGGGAGAAAGGAGGGAACAAACCACGTGGTCGCTGCTTGAGACTTTTGTTGCAAGCCATTGCATCTCTGGAGCGGATTGTGAGTGTGAAACACAACTGATGAGCTGCACTTTCTGTTTGCATCTAGATGGCTCAGTAAAGTCATTGTCTACCGTGCACGTTCTATAGGCTTTCTTAATGCGTTTTCCCTGGTCCTGCCCTAAGCCTCTGCCCTCGTACTCTGTCATATTAGAGGAAGGGATGGTGCCTGCTTTAAGCTCACCTATGAATTTTCAGTCCTTTGCTTTTCCATGGCTGATTTGCATCTTTATTTATAATATAGACATCAACCCAGCCCCAACCCCGCAGGCAATTTGGTACCCGCTTGGGTAGGTCACTGAGCCTCTCTTGGTGCTTCACCCCGTGTCATTCCAACACCCATTTGATTGCACAGCACCTGAAGCCTCCTTGTGCATTTGGTGACCACATAGACGGTGTTGAAGACTGTCCCTTTGCAACCACTGCACGGGAGAAGTTTTCTGCAGTGAAAGCCTGGCTTATGGCAGTGGCCTCTGTTCTGTTCAGAGGCGTCTTGTCCATTAACGCCAGCAGAAGAGTCGGCCCAGCATTTGCAACTGCCGTTTGTTTTTTTTACCAGGTCCCAATCCTCTTTGAGATCGCTCACAAAAAAATAGCGGGATGGGAAACACGATGTGCTACTGCGTGCTGGACCAAGAGACAGTGGCAGGGCACTGAGCTCAGCGGCAGTCTGCCCGCCGAGAGTGGCTTTTCCAGACGGGGCTCTGAGATCAAGACTCTGCCTTACCTTGCCTTGCTTCCCACCTCGGGTGCAGCAAAGACCCGTCTGCAGACAATACACCGGTAGCTGGAAAGCTCTACTGTCCAGTTAAAGAACATATTTTTGGTTTTGCTAGCACAGGCATAAACTTCTCAAAGCATCTAAGTATTGGAAGGTGGGGTGAGGCATAGAGCAGAGTTAAGGATGGCTGGTGCTGGTGCTCTGTAAATGTTTCTACTTTCCAGCCTACAACTGCCCTGCTTTATGTGTGTGTATAGATATCTATATCTATATCTATCTATCTATATAGATAGGTATAGATATCGATAGATATCGATATCTATACCTATCTATATAGATCTATCTATCTATATAGATAGATATAGATATAGTTATCTATATAGCTAGATATAGATCTAGGTATAGATATTTAAGTCGGCCTTTCTCTAAATGCCTATCGTTAACTTCATTTATTGGCTGGGAACATGCAATGATATTTCGGGTTCTTGCAGGGAACTAAAACCTCATGTCTTTACTGAGATTGCAAGTGCAATCAGGGGACTGACCCAAGGCAGCTCTGCTTGCATGGCTCATCATTCACTGGACGGGGCCTGATCTTCCGCTCTGCCCTGAATTAAAGGCAAAGCAACAGGTGGCGGGAGTAAATGAGAATCCGGATCAGCCTGGTCCTTGCTATGGATGTATATTTACTGGCATAATTGACAGCCGTAATTTTCCTCCATCGTTTTTGCAAAACGCTGTTTGAGAGCCAAGTACTTAGCGTGTTGTAGGATGAATGCTATAGCAAAAGTGCTTACAGACAAGGAATAGGGAAAAATCAAGCGGTGAAAGAACAACAGATCTTTGAGTCAGAAATGGAGCGAGTGCCATTGAGGAGCCTAAAGAGCCCTGGACAAGTGCTAAAATAAGCTGTTCTTATGCTTTAAGACCTAATCTATCACCTTTTTTTTTTTTTTTTTTTTACAGGGCAATTTCATAAAAATGGATTTGGTGCTTTGACGTTACAGTGAGTGCCCCAGGCAAAAGTAGATAAAGGGCAGTAATATAACTAATGGGAATAAAGTTTATGACATGAGCTCATCAGGAGCACAGAAAGAGCCACAAATTGGTAGGTAGGAGGGATAAAACCTTTTCATTTTTTAATTAATTTTTTTATTAAAGATTCGCCGGTATAATATATCAATGCATGAAACTCAGAAGCAACGGCGCTTCTCGCCAGTGCACCAGCGGATCAAAAAGGGGCCAGTTCCCAACACGGCAAAGATACAGACTTCAGCCCCGTCGACCCCCTACCCCCAAAAAAGGGTCGCATACTGCTCACACTGGGATGAGCGTATCCCTGTTCACTTCAGGGGAGTCACTCCTGCATTATTCAAGCGGGTGCAAAGGAAAGAAGGCATCCTGTGCAATAAGGAGTGATGTCTCCCTTGTGATTTATCAAGCCAAATCCTCGGCTGGCTTAAATGGGTGCAGCTTCATTGCCTTCAGTGCCATTTCCCCCCATTTGCATACACAGAGAATTTTTCCCATTTATCCTTCCTAAGTAGTAATAAGGCATTCAGCAGAAGCAGTGCAGAGTGGATAATCTGAGAAAGCGAGCACGGGAAGAGAAAAGACGGCACAGGGGCTCCAGGGGCCCGGGGTCCTTTCATACGAGAGGCATTCGTGTTCCCTGGTCCCTTCCACCCGACGACACCACGGCCGTCTCTTGCCAGTGCTGTCAGGCTCGCACTGGGAAACAAAATCTGCATTTATTTTCCACAGGCTGAATATCTGTTGCTGTTAATTAGAAGGCACGCAACGCTTTTGCTATCCAAAGTGCAGTACTTACTCACATTAACTAATTAATCCTCACCGCACATTCCTTCCAAGAAGCAAATAGGTATTGTACGCCCGACTTTACGGAGGGTGAAACTGGGCAGAGAGCGGTGAGGAGACGGGGCCGCGGGTCAGGAAAAACAAGCTGCTCTCCAAGGCCCCCGTCCCCCCCCGGGGTGCAGGCATTCACACAGCCCCATGCTCTTCGCTGGATCCCCGTGGGGTAGCAGAGCACAAGCCGCGCATGCTGCCAACTCCAAGAGATAAGAACTGTTTCTGAGATAACAAACTGGAGGAAAACACATATTTCTCAACATTTTTTGAGTATTGCTAAGCTATTCAACCAACCAGAGAGAGAAAAGGATGCTGGGAAGAGGGGAGGAAGCATCCGTTTTGTCAAAATGATAGATTCTGTATAAAACTCTGGCTTGAACATCCAACTTATTCAGTTTTAATAGGGTTGTCAGGACTGGACAGTTAGCTTAACTTATGAAAATCCAGAAAATGCCTTCTTCTTGTCCCATACATCATAATGAACAATAGCCTGACAACAAAAAACAAGTCTTGATTTAGAAATGATTGTTTTCTTTTTGCGGGGGGGGGGGGGGTACCGTCAGTAATGAAGTATGAAGGGAATTGAAGACTTAGCGCTCACAGATATTAGCACACATCCAACTGGCTTGGAATTATTATTATTTTTTTTAACTGTAATAGATAAGGCTTGAATTATGTGCCTAACAAAGACAAATCCTGCAGCCAAAGGAAATAATACGTTATACTAACAAGTATATTTTCCATTCCCTCAAAACAGCGTAATTTAATCTGAACTTCAGAGACAAAGTGGAAATATTAAATGGCTTTCAGAAGTGATGTCTGTGGAGGCGAGATGGGCGGAGGCGATTTGACAAAGGTGTGCGCTGGGGTTCGGAAGAGGTGTGACGTCTGCTGCAAACCCAGGGCCAAGCCATGCGGTCAGCATTGGTCTTTACTCTTTCTTTACCTGGGCAAAACCCGTGGCTTGTAAATCACCCTTACTCAGAGGTGCAACCCAGAGGCCCTGTCGCTACTTCAATCCCATGCAAGGCAAAAAGGGATGGGAACAGCCTTTTGCTCCCTATAATTTCCTCTCGGCGGCGAAGTCAGGGCTGGACAACTTCAAACAATTTCATGTCTTTGAAAGCTGAGTGTCAGAGTACAGGGGGGATCACGCTGCCCTTTCTTAGGTGACTACTACCTTGCTTCCACAACTAGTCTCCATCCGTCCCAGTGGGGCTACTCATGGCGCGCGGTCCGATTCGGTATAACACGGAGGTCAGAACCCAGCCTAAAAGCAAATGTCCAAGAGCTGGCTCCCAGATTTGTATGCATTTCCATTGCACGGAGGGGTGTGCAGGTGTTTTGGAAGTGGCAACCCGTGTGGAGTCTGGAGAGGGGGACGGGATGACCCCACGGGGTTTCCTGCGTTCGTGCAAGGCCTCCGGGTTGTACCCTGCCGCGTGTTTGTTTTGGAGCCTCGTCCCGTTTGTCGATAAAACAAAGAAGCCAACATCAGTTGCTCGGGGAGGGTTTGAAATGCATGTACTGTGTAGCTTCTGTCAAAGCCATTCTGTTCTCTCGGTAAACATGTAATTCAGCAGGTTTAAAAAAAAAAAAGCATGTATTATTTATCCCAGAAGCTGGAACAGCCCCCTCAGATATCCTGCGCTTTCAGCCACAGGAAATAAATTGCATAGAAAATGTGGGGAAGAGGTCCTCATTGTTACAAGCCAGACAATGTCACTATAGCTGAGAAGGAGGGAGCAGGCAGAGGGTGTGCAAGCAATGAGAAAAAAGGGAATCTAGCAGGGCGAGGAGGAAAACCTCCTTCTGCCCTGTGCAAGGTAGGGCACGCTCGGGATTCAAAGCTGCACGGTTCGGTCATTTTCATCCCTCTTGTGTTCCTTCTCTTCCACTGGAGGCAGTGGGCGAGGGCTGATCGCTCCTACTCAGCGGGAGAGCTTTTCCAAAGAAAGCATGTAGTCATCACAGGAAACAAGAAATCTGCCCGGTGAGAGGAGGACTATCATCAAGTCGGCCGCCCACCGCTCTGCTAGACGGTGCTTCCCGGCTCACGTGATCAGCGCCGGCACACGGTACAAATGTGCACGCACGTTCGTCCAGAGCATTTTCTTCTCTGCATCAATTCAGGGCCTGGCCAATAATTTACATCTTCTTTGCACTTCAGTGAAAGACTCGGGTGCTCAGAATAACTTAGGACAAAGCCTGGATCTATACCCGGTGGAGCCAGAGAAAGCTCTACGGTTGCCTTCAATGAGAGCAGCATCAGGTCCTTATTTTGCATGCAAACTCCCAACCTGTTCCTTGTTCCCTTGAAGCTGGTGGGTGCAGTCTTCCAGTTTTTAGGGTTAGGAGCGGCCCTCATGAAGCCAGTGGGACTTGTTGCCTGATGCACGAGTTACATGACCCGGAGGTTTGCTGGATCCGATGAGGTTTCCCTGGACAAAGGACCCCGGGCACGGGGAGCTGAGCTAGGCGCTTCTAGCAGCAGAGACTGTGTCTTGGGCTATCATTTGCACTCGCATCGAATCAGCTGATAACGTGGATACACAGACACGATTTAATGGCGATTTTTGTAACGTGGTAACAGGAAGAGTGTAACGTGGTAACAGGAAAAGTGTAACGTGGTAACAGGGGAGGCATAACATGGACAAGCAGCCATGATACTCGGTAAAAAGACATTACAATGACAGCTTGAAGAAAAGACAATCAGAAAAGCTAAAGGAAACAAAAAACAAAGGGGAAGTCATGAGAAAGAGCCCAGGCCAGAGAAAGGAGCTAGTATTGGTGATGAGCGTTAGCAAAGAGAGCGCGAGAAGTGGTGGAAGGCAGAGGAAAAGCTCTCGCACGAGCAGCGCGTGGGACGGGGAAGAAGCGAGGGAGAAGCAAGGCTCTAGATGCCAAAGGGAGCACGCTCCTAAAGGACGGAGACAAAGCGTGCCCCTGCGGGGCCAGGACCGGGGCGAGAAGGGCCAATCTGCCTTGGTTATTGCACCCAGGAGCGCGGCAGGCTCCCTCTGCCACGGTCACTCCTCTCTGCCCCGTGGCTCCAAAGCTCGGCGAGCCACTGAACGAAGAGCAAGGAGCTGCCTGCTAACCAGGGAGACGAGCCATCTCTCAGGCCTGCAAAACACAAACCTCCTTCTTCTCCTTTAGAGAGCTGATTGTGATTTGTCCTTTCAAGGCAGGTTTCTTCCCCTCCCAGATAAGCCAAGCCGTTGGAATCAAAACTGGCTGAATCAGCACTGAATCATTTACTGAGAAGTGATGAAAACTGTCATTTTTCTTTTTCTGCGTAGTAATTTGCAGCAAAGGAAGCGGGAGCTGTCTGCGGGGCTGGCTGACAATGCCTCAGGGCTTCAGTGGGATTGTCAGTGGGCAGAGCTCTACCCACCGCTGCACGTGGACGTGCCAGATGCACACGCACGGGCTGGGGGGCAGAGAGCAAGCAGAGCACACTCGGGGTGGAGCTGATCTCTCTCCCGTGGGACTTCTGCTTTCCACTCCCGTTGGGATGAGACACGTGAGAAAGTGGCCACGCACTGCAGGATCGGGACCTAAGCTACTCCATTACAGAACCGCGAGCGCTCCGGTGAAATGCAGGTGTACAGACTCGTCCAAGCACTCCCACAGCCCAGCAGCACACGGCACACCCCAGCCATCACAAGCAATTATGCAGGGAGGCCTGAGGCTACAGCAGTGGATTTAAATACAGAGCAGCCAGTCAGGTTAGAGCCCCTCTTATTGAGTTTGTCATTCCACACCACGCCTCTCCTTAACAAGGGCTTTTTATGCTCCTGAAAGGCCCCAGACTGATTGCTCAAGACACTGATGTCTTGCTCTTGGCAAAATGAGGTCAGCACGGGCCACAACACACACACGTGTCCATTCTCCAGACACTTAAGAAAGCCCCGGCTGCTATCACAGAGGGGAGGAAGGGAGCTCGCTTCCCCGATGCTGTTCACATCTTGCACGTCGTGGCACGGCGGCGGATCTGACTTGTGGGTTTTGGCCAGCTGCGGGCACTGCCTTTGGAGCGGTGCACATCGCCCCGAGCCCTGTTCAGAACAGCAGTACCAACATCTGGAGCCGTGACACAACCGCTGGAGCAGCCACGGCTACTCTCACGCGGGAGCTCTGGGGACCAAACACCCTCCGGGCCCATTTCACAAAGCCGAGGCCCCAAAAGACCGAACAATTCCCCCAGGGCTCGGGAGGCACACGAATGTCACACACGAGAATACAAGGGCCTCTGTCTCCTCGTGCGCAGTGAGGCAATCGTGCCCCTTTGTAGCTCATCTCTCGGCACCCTGGGCACCGTTCTAGCACGCGCAGCCTTCAAATGCCTGCCACGCTGTCAGCAAGATGCCCTAGCCCCCGTGGGCGCTCCCCCTCCCTTGCTGCAGTGTCAGACATCAGCTGCTGAATTAGTCCCGGATGCAATCTGCAGCATTGCTTGTTGAGGCCTAGAGGCATTTCCATCACCTTTTAAATGCTGCTAGGAAGCACTTCATTTCTAGGGGGTTTTATTTATTTATTTATTTTAATTTAATTTAATTATAACTGAGATTTAACATTTAAAAGGCATTGGCTTCATAAGCACCAGGGATTTGCATTGCTGTCATTAAGAGCTCTGGAAACTGCTGAAGAGTGTCTTCGCCACCCAGACACGAGAGCGGCGGGGACCAGAGCACGGGTCTGCGGGTTTGTGCTCCGTCTCCTCTGCACGCCCGTCATGCTGGCTGCATTTATCATGCTGGGGGGCTGGCAGAGCTGGACTGGATGGGTCCCAGAAGGTTTCTCGTCTCCGATTTCCTTCTGTTTGCTCCTGTCCACCCTGAGGTTCAAACAACACTTCGACTATGCAGCCCAAACCAAAGCTGTGCCAAATTTGGGGCCCACCGTCTTGCTTCCTTCTATTATTTTGGTCCCATCTCAGTATTGCATCTCGTGGCAGAAAGAAGAGAGGCCGTGCCAGTGATGAATGAAGGAGACGCCTTTCTTCGGCTGCTGGGCACAGCCAGGCCCCTGACTGACTTGTGTCAGCCCGGTCTGCTCACTTGCCCCGTTTTGCACCCAATTTGCCCGCACGGCAAGGCTCACACCAGGTGCAGGGCGGAAAAGCCTGGCCTTCGCAGCGTCGGAGCTCTCCTGCAGAAACAGCTTTGCCAAGAGCAACAGACCATCCCTTCTTGCTGCTGCCTCTGCTCACATCACATTTCACTGCTACTTGATTTATTCTTTTTTGGTTTTTTTCCTGAGCTGAACATGGCCCCTCATTATCACATCTGGACTTGATCACAGCTTTACGGCCTGCTGTTCCCTCCCCTTCCCATACCGCACTCATCGGTCTCCAGTTCCCTTTCGCCAAACAATGGTTCTTTATCTCCACTTCATCTGATCTAGCTGCTGATATTCCTCAAGGTTCAGTTGCTTCCTCCATTGTTATTTGCAATTTATCTGATTCCCAAACCTGACATCACTCCTCGCCATGATATACAGTTATCTGGCTATTGCTTACCATGTGCAAGGATGTTATTCTGCATCGACAATTTTCCCCGTCCTCTCTCAAGTTTAGAGCAGCATTTGTTGAATTACAAAATCTGATGTCTGCAAATCATTGCCCCATCCGCACAGATAAGACAGAATTCATTACTGCAGACTCTACCATTACGGGGGAGAATTTAGGTCAAATTGTTTTGTCCTTGGGCAGCACATCCCTTTGCTATTGAACTGGCTGTACCCCCGGCCCTCGCGCCTTAAACAGAGTCTTTGGGCCTCTAACAATGAGTGGCACACAGCAAGGTGATAATAGACACCTTCAAACTCATCAGCTTGTCTTATCCAAAGAAAAACCATGGCTTTTCCTGTCCTACCTCACCCTTCTTTCTCCACAGTATATAATAACAGAAGGATTATTCAGTACCTGGACCAGTCACCATGAACTCACAGTACGTAGGTAACTAGCTGTCACCGCGGAAGATATATGACAGCAGGAACAAAGGACTGTGAAGCTAGATAGGGATTTAAATGACTAACTAAGGATTATTGTTGGGAATTCGGGTGATATCATCCTGAACAGATGAGGGAAAATAGGTCTCGTGACTCCTGCTCTGCATTCATTCATGCCTCCATTTCATGTCACAGAGATTCAAAGGTAGGTGACACGTGAGATTAGAGTACTGGGCAGGGAGATTATCATTCATTTACATGTAAATGCTAACAATAATAGAAAAAAACAGGCACTTGTTCAAGGCATCCTACCGCATAATCAATAAGGCAAGGCAACCCCTTTTCAGACAGGAATTCTTCAGCCAGTCACCTGCAGGAAACCTTGCTGTCGTCTGGGAAGTAGGCTCCTAGTCCAACCTACCCCACCAAATGGACCTCCTTTGCCTAGAAGGTCACCAAGTTACAGATTAAGAACATAGTCGTGCCCCCGCCCCCCCAATCCAAAGCACTTTTCATCCAAGGATCTCAAACCGCTTTAAGAAACGAGCCGGTTCTTTTACAAGTCCAAAGCGAATTAAAGGTATCACCATCACCTTCATCCTTCCTGATTTACAGGTGGAACAAGTGCAGAACAGAGAGTATTAGGAGTATAGCGGGGTCACCTATTCAGACACTACCAAACAGGAATCCCGTTGCTTGGAGGAATGTGGAGTCACAAAAGGGTCCAAATGGGAAGCCGGAGGTGGGAGGATCCGCTGCCTGATAGCAATGCAGCGGAGCATCTTGGAGTCTGATGCCCCTTCAGTCAGGGAGAGCAGAGCTAGGTCAGCCGTGGCTGTGGAAACCAGTACCAAGGGGTGCTTGTACACGTGACAAAATTGGTCTAATTGCCCTTTTGCACCGCTTTAATGGCATCCCTGTTTACACTGGGGTGGCGTATTTTGCTTTAATTTCATTTAATGTTCCCTTCGGGGAAGCACGGCTAGGTCAACGGCCTGAGATTCAGGAGACCTGGCTCCACCGTTCAGCGCTGCTGCAGGCTCGGTGTGTGGTGCGGAGCGGACCAGCCCCCTGTTCCCATCGGTGCCTCGGTTGCCCCGCATAGCATTTCCCTGCCTTGTCTGCTTGGGCTGTGAGCACTTTGCAGTGGGGCCTCTGAGTGCTTCTGTAATGACCTGACCGGGAACAGGATTTGAGTTGGGGAGCAGTTGTAATGCGGTTTCCCCACTTCCAATCTGTACAATTTGGTCTTATGTAACTAAAGGAGGCGAGGCAGGGGGATGCTGGGGTGGGGGGGAATACCTGCTGATAAACTGCAAAGCAGTCGTGTCCCTTTGACGCTCACCAGGCACACAGCTGAGACTGGTGTGGACAGAACCGGCCCCCATCCATCAGCTGTACGGTAGGTGCACTAGCTATTGACAAAGTGTCCTGTAATCACCCCAGCGTAACAAGGAAGGAAACAAAACAGCCCTGAAGACCAGGGAAGAGATCAGATGCTCATCACATATTCCAGACTCAATCGCCGAAGTTGCACGTCCGATTAAAAGCAATAAAGGCAGGCAGGCGCTATGCTGCAAGCGCCTTCAGCGTGCGCTTGTACTGCGCCGTGGGAATTCATACCCTGAAGACCGGGAGGTTTCCTCTCTCTTCACAAGGAGCAAGTGAGCTGCATTGGGCTAGGAGTGTCCTCAGATGGGCCTGCCCTGACGCGTGCTCTGCCCCGCTCCGAAGAGCCCCCGCAGAGAATAGAGGCAATGCCGTCGTCACTCCTCCGGGCTAGAACAGCTCGTGTTATACCCACGCCTTGGCTTCCTGGATGTACGCCCTAGTTTAGCCTCAGCCATTAGCTCTGATGCCGCTGGAAGTCCAGGGTAGCAAAGCTAATAGAAAAGGGCCTGCCTTGCTGGCGTAGCAGCTGGGTTTGGGACCAGATCTGCAAGGTCTTCGGTAGCCTGCGCATGTCGTGAAGATACTGCAAGAAGTTACGGTGAAGTGACAAGGCAGACCAGGCCAGGATCATGTCTCTCTGCAGCCAGACATGGGTGCAATGGCTAAGATGCATTCACTGACATCTACCCTGCGAATCGGACACTCTTTTGACCTTTCCTGAAGAAACTCCATGGATGGACAGGATGGGCAAGTTTGATTTTATACAGAATAACACTCCCCCCCGCCCCCCTCCACAACCCGCCTCTGACCCTTAATCTTTCCCTCCCAAACTGGACTTGATTTGAACCTCTGACCTCAAAAAGAGCCGTTATTGATCCCTATGAGCAACGGTGTAATATATTTATAGCAGATTTGTCAATTCTTGTCTCAAAGGGTCGTGCGGCCGTACTGGTAAGCAGCAGTCGTAGTGCATCACCAAAGTCGCTGCATTGCAGCGAGGAGTGAAGTAATTCCCTTGTCGTACAAGTAAAATCCTCTAGTTGGGAGGCAAAGAGTGGCAAAGAATGAAGGCCTAAATTAATGACCACTAAGCGTAAATACGGAGGCAAAGAAAATGAAGCTAAGCAGAGGGGTCATGCGCTCTCTGTACATCTTTTTGCGTGGAAGCTGAAGTGCAACTCCCGTTCTGGCTTCATTAAAAGTCAGTTTTATGCCTGAACTGTAGTTAGGATGTAAAGATAAGCAAGGCTGAAAGGCAAGAAAATCAGGTGAAGAAACAGGACCAGATCTTCAGCTGGTGTGAATCAGGGTGCTAGAGGAGCAACATCAGTTCACCCCAGTGAAAGCAGAGAAGTGTTGACAACTGGAATTGCTCACTGTCCTCCTGTAGTCATACAGTGGGACCCAGTTATTTATTTCGATAGAGATACATTGAGCCAGCTCTGATGCTGCCGGGATAAGGCTATTTTGCAACCATTTCCAGGGATAGTGTTGGTGAGAGATGACAAAAGGACATAAAGAAGCTGATTTCTGGGCATTAACAATTCATTAAAGACCCATCTGCAAGGCTCACCCCATTTTGCACAGACCACAAGAAAGGATTGCAATGTATTTTCTGACACATTTGTC
>JAGPOW010003356.1:7659915-7682788 GCA_030014935.1 Caiman crocodilus | reverse complement strand
GATACCATAAACCACACATTGCATTAGCACCTACAGGGATGCTGTAGATGAGGATTTATTTATATATGGCATCTATCATGTAAGGCATCAGAGCCAACTCTACCGAGGGACACTGAGCCGTTAGGGAAAGGAAATGGGAAAATTTTGGGAGCGACTGCAAGAATGGGAAGGACTTAGAGAAAACCCTGGGCTTCCAGGGGAGGTGGTGCTCTCCCCTACCTTGGGGGTCTTTAATAGGAGGCTGGACGAGCACCTGGCTGGGGTTATATGACCCCAGCGCTCTGGGCCAGGCAGGGGCTTGGACTTGATCTATTGAGGTCCCTTCCAACATTAACAACTATGAAACTGTGAAAAGAAGCATCTCAAGGATGTGTAATGGTGCCGGGCAGATGAATGGGAGGAAGGGTGGAGTTCCTTCAGGACAGGTCTTGAAATCTCCCGTGAAAAGGAACTGACGTTAGATACCCAGAGGTAGGCGTTACGTTGCCTTCTGCAATGTTGGTTTTCATAATTTATCCACTTTGCTCTTGCAACATTTCAGTCAATGAAGCGGCCGCTGCCTCGGCAGGTATTTCAGCCCTCTAATTGCTCCAGAAGACTTTGGTCGTGCTGGATTTTGATGCCTTTCTTCGAAAGCCCTCCCATGCTGCATGGCTACGGGAGCACAGTCCACGCAGATAGCGCTGGAGGTCAAAAACGAAGTCGCTTTCCAGCAGCTGAACGACCCTGCGGTGGACTCCAGCTTCCAGGAGCATCTGCGCCGCACTTTGCATTTCACGCGACGGCAGTTTTGCAGGAAATGTACTTAAAGCAGAGCAAAGCCAAGCGACGCGGTTACCTCCCCTGGTTACAAACAAGTTCATTTTACGGCTGCATGTATTTAAATCCGCAGCAGAGCAGCACTGGCAGGGTGACGGGAAGCACAGGCTTTTGAAAGTGTCTCAGAAGCCAGCTAATTGGTCTCAAACCTAAATCATAAAAAGACCTGTAATTATACTGCTCAGAATTAACACAGAAGGCTTTTAAAAAAGTCCGTTTTTAAGTGAATTTATACTATTATAAGACCTGTCGCTTTGGAGTCGTAAACAGGGAGATGCTAAGTTAAGCTTTGTGTTATCCTGTTTGTTCAGATGGTGCTTATGCCAGCTGTATCCAGCAGAAAAGCAGTTTTCAATTTATTTTTATTGCTCGTCTCTAAAAGCATTCCATTAAAGGAATATTATACTGTATGAAGTTTCGAACCACCATCGGCAGTTTATTTGCTTGTTGTGCTGGGATGGAATAAATGCTCACTCCCAATAGCTGTTATAACAACTTCATGCTTGCAACTCTGTAGTTAAGGGTCAAGAGCTGTTTATCCAACAAACCCCATTTTTTCCCCTTTTCCCAAAGCATTTAACTCGTCTCTTTTCACACTGAACGGGGCCGAAACTTGGTTTTGGGGTTTATCTGCTCACATGGCGCTCTCTTCTTGTACGGTACAAGGACATTCTTCGCTCCACTGAGATCATCGGGATGAAGGTCTGATGAATACAACTGGTCAGGAAGCGATTTATTTTTTTGGATCCATTAGATATCGGATAGGTAACCTCTTTCTATCGTTCTTTCCATCCATACAGGTCTAAAGTCATTTTGTAAAGTGGTCAGATCAACTTTTGCTGCGGTTAACCATTGCAATATGTTGGCTGGTGCTTTAAACTATTGCTCTATAATGGCCGAGGCATGAAATCAATTTTGCAAGCTTAGAGACAAATTACCCCAGAATGGTTTTTTGGGAATCAACCTCTTTAAAACAAACCGTGGAAATCTCCTTTACGCATTGAGTTCATCCAAACCATTTATTCAAATGATTTAGATGCTATTAAATTAAGAGACAAAGTAAATATTGAGAAAAATGCTCCAAAACTGTGCAAACGGGGGTTGATGATTTTTTTTTCTCCAAGCTTTTGCGCAGAGGGCAGAGTCAGACAACTTTGTGCAGAGCAAATTACAGTAATTGTTACCTAATAAAAGGCAGCAAAATACACGTCTTGTTCCTTCTTTCTGAGCTGTTATGTTTTTCCGTGCCCCATCCTTTCCCCTTACGGTATAACACTTGCCTTGTCAGTTTGATGTTTCATTGCTTTCAGAGGCACAAATTCACTCCCCGTATTATCAGCCTGAGAAACAACGATGGGGTGAGGAGGCGAGCGTATTCTTCAGGTGGCGAGGAGGAGCAATCTCCCTCCGCTGCCTGGCCAGAAAACACAATTACCTGGATGAGAGTAGGACCCTCTTGAAAGAAAATTGGCTGGATTGAGATGTGAATAGCCCAGAAGCTGAACCTGGAAAAAAAAATCAATCCTTCCCATCCCTTCGGGATACGACTGTTTGGGAAAATTTGGCTCTGAAATTCCTCTACTGTGTGTGCGTGCGTGCGCGCGTGTGTGTGTAATACTTAAGTCAAATCAATATAAATCTCTAAAATGAAAGATTGAAGCCATCAAAGGCAGAAACATCGCACAGATGAGAAGCATTTGTGCAGGTTTTCTTGGCTGGCTGTCAGACCTTATCCCCAGACTCCTTAGCCTGACGAGCTTCGGCTGCAGTATAGATTATTTGCGGCAGATATAGGGCTGCCATTTCGTGTCCTAAACCACGTGCGTCTCTCCAGCTTCCATGAGCACCGGTGGGCTTGTGCAGTCCTGGGACAGGAAAGCTCTGGGAACACCCTAGCGAGTGCTGGGCACTCAGTCAGGTAGCAGGCCAGGTGCAAATAGACTTTGCAGGTGCTTCCACAGGACTCCTGACGACCCCGTCGTCGCCCCGTTTCAATAAGAGGGGAGGAAGGGGTGGGGGGCTGAGGCATCGGGTTTTAATACCGGGCTTCCAGAGTCCCAGCCGAGCGCGGTAACCCCCCGTGCCTTGCACAACGAGCAGCGTGCCCCCATCCTCCAGACCTGCCAGAAAGCCAACGATAAATAATAATGATGGTGCTGAGCCATGGCAAATTCCCTCTCCTCTGGGCTCTTCCCTTTGAAGGCTGTGCGCAGGATAATCTTGATAATCTCTTTCTTATGAGCTCGGACCCTTCGTATTCATATTGCACTTAAAGGCTGTGCCCCTTCAACCATATCACATTTTATGAATCATCAGTTAAATATATGTAAAAATCAATTATACTATATGAATGTGCTCCCTGTTGTAACTGATGCCATCTTTCATCTTCCTAATGATGCAGAAGATCAGAAAATAATTAAAAATTCCTCTCTGGGTCCAACCTTCTCTCTTTCTCTCTCTCATCTTTAAGAAAAGGGGAACTTTTCCTTCTTTAAGATGGGAATATTCAGGTTTGGAAAGGGGCATCGTGAAGAATGGGAGCCCTGCCAGGGAAAATACCCTACAATTCATCACCCATCTTCTGCTCCTTCCTCTCTTCCATTCCCTGGCTCTTCCCTGCTAGCTTCACATTAAAAAGAAAGAAAGACAAATCCTACCCTAAAGGCTGATAGGGATTTTGCCAAGCTGCTGGGTCTGGCGTTTCTTTTTGGGGGAAAAGAAAGTAGAGAAATGTTGCTACCCGTAACCAGAGAGGACCACCCAGCTCTAGCTGCACGATGGGGACCAGCATATTGTTGCCCTCCCATTCTTCATTGGAGTCATTATCACAGATATAGCTGGCAGTGAGAATCCGAGACTGCCCTGGGGACAGCAAGCCACACACAGCATCAGGAAGGGAAAGTGTGAAGCGTGTGTGCTTGCGGGGGGAGGAAGGGGCCTTGCTGTGTGCACTGCGTGTTGTGCTTCCTCCAACCCAAGTAGTCGTGTTGCATATTATTATTAGTAGTAGTGTTAGCATTGCTATTATTTTAAGCGTGCCTTTTTGTCCCTCTTAAAAAACACAAACAGAATATAAATGACTCGTGCATGGCAGGGAAGCAGAGCCCTTCTCTCCGATGACAAAAAATGCTGGGGCAGAAGGGAAAGTCTCTCTTTCTCTAAGCATCGTTTTAAACTCTCCTCTTACAGATCTCCCAGGTGTGACCATCATGAAGTGAATAGTGGCGGAAAGTCCACTAACGCGCAGCCTTCCCCATCGGATGCATGAAGCCAATTTCTGCTCCCTGTTCCAGGAATCAGTTCTGAAGCCTGGCTTTATCTTCCAGGGAGTTTAGCTCCTCTGGGATGTTGCTTCGCTGGCCACTGAAGTCAACGGGGTGGAGGACGTTCGGGACCACGCAGGAGCAGATCAGCTCTGCACAGGGCTGAATGTGTGGATTTGATGTTGCTAATTTGAATCAGACACAGGGAAAGCAAAGTGCAGCAAAATATTGGAGGTTGCACATCTTGGCGAGTTGGACTCTGGGCTTGCAGGACCGGGACTCCGTTGCAGTGGGATCCACCATGCACCCCATTTGGTTTCGGGGGCCTGACACTGCTCCCCTTGTCCTCAGATCTCCTCGTGCTAACGTATTATTTGAATCTCTGCAGTGAATCTTGGCACTGATACCAAACGGACTTTCCCTTGGACAGAAGTTGGGGACAAAGGGCTGAGCAGATCCTTGTCCCTGTGCCAATTTTTCTCCTTCCTGGGATAATAAATACAGCGGCGGAGAAGAAAGGACACATACAAATGGATGGTATCAAAGAACCACTCTGTAATGCCATCTAGATAATGTCATAGTGCTTAGTCTTCCTAAATTTAAATTATTAGCAATGACCACGCTTTGCTCTCTCTTGATGCATCACTTAACCTCGTAATCAGAAAATCTATCCCATTCTCTGGCTTAGATTGATGATGTCAAATTACACTTGTTTTTCTTCTTTTCCTCCCCCGCCCCCCCACCAGACAGAGCAATCATACCGGCATGAATCAGTCGCGAGCACCGCCGTGGGATGCCCATCAGGCATGTGATTGATATCATTGATGCTACTGGCAAGCCAAAGCAGGTGTCCCCGAACCAAGTGCATTTAGGGCACACGAAGGTGTCACACATGTATCTTCCCCAAGAATAATTTCATTCCTACTCTTCATATCAGACCCTGACCCAGATTTGTTGTTGTTGCTAGTTTAAGTAAAAGTTATAAGAAAAATAACTATTCTTCCTCCTGGTGGAAATGCACACGCTCTTTCTCAATGCCTGCAACCCAGGCCTGGCTACACAGAGTCTAAACCACTCTCACGCTGTGTGGCATCCCGTGAGGAGGGCGAGCAAGCCTCCACCATCCCTGCCTCTCCCCACCTGCTTTTTGCAAGTTTTCTCTGCTCCTTCGTCCCTTAAATGCTCCCTCCACGAGTTGTGTTCATCCAGCGTAATCTTCGATCAAGCCCTTTTTCATGCTCCTCCAGCTGCCCAATGGCACCGTGTCATGGCAAATAGCCTGGCCTCATTCCCACTACACAGCCCAAATATTGGTATTTTCTTGCCTGGGTAATTTTCAAGATGAGGGGTTGACTCTCTGATGGGTCTTGGCGCCTGTTATAAACTCTTTCCATTTAACACCTAGCATTTTCCCCAAGGCATTTTGAGGATTTTTCCATTTGCTTTCAGAGATATTTAAATGCCCGTCTACATGGGTGGTGGATTTTCAGCTTTCACATCCGTAAGTTAGGACAGAAATGACGTTTGAGTTGGAGATTCAGTTTGATTGTGAAGACGTGGATTGTCAATGAGTTTATGCTGATAATTGCAGCTTTTCGTTTCATCCTGGGTTACTGACCCCCATCCTTTTTGAGATTCTGGGTTGTCTCCTGGTCTTTACTTACACCTTGGATGAACCGTCCCTTAACATCTCTGATGAACTCCTTCCTGAAACTAGTTTTAGCTTCTTCTAATTTTCAGCCTAAATGTATTCATGACCAGTTTATGCCCATTTGCTCTTGTGCCCACACGATCACTTAGTATAAGTAGCTCTTCTCTTTCTTGTGTGGTTTTCTAATCACGGAGAGCAAAGCATGTTTCCTACCAGCCTTCATTTTGCTGGGCTGAATACACGTTTGGTCTCCTTATTAGATAGGTCCCTCCATTCCCCAACCCACCTACTACCTCTTCTCTGCACGTTCACCTCCAGAAACCAAATGGGAGGATCATAGTTTTCCTTTCCCTGGTCTTGATTTACTCCATCTGTTTTTTGCATTACTGTAGTTCCCTAGGATAGAAAAGCAGAATCCCTTTCGGCACCCACCGCCATAGGAACCAATTATCCCTCCCACACGTTAACAAATACATCCTTCCTGGGCACATCTACATGAGATGCTTCGTGCGCAGTAGCTCAATAACCCCGCACAGTAGTGTGCTGGGCAAAACCCGTGCCAATACGCTACTGTGCAGTAGGATTTGTTTACTGCACAGTAAGCATCACTAAAAAAACCATGCTCTAGCACTACTGTGCAGTAACTATATCTACGGTACATTTAGTTAGTATTTCATCAAGCAAGTATTAAACTAAATGCACAGCAATTACTGTGCATTAATGAACGTGTAGCTGCACCCCCTGTGAAGCAAGGAAGTACTATTCCATTTTAGACTAGCTACTGAAGGTTTTGATATGATACAGACCCAGAGGGGAAACTGCAGTTCCAAATACCTGCCAGAGCTTGAAATACTTGAAACCTGTGCTTGGATCTGCAAACGAATCACTCCTCTCAGCATAAAGAGCCAGAAAAATCTCAACCCCCGGAAAATCAAAATGCGAGTCCCAGGGGAAAATCCTGCCTAACTTATATATGGGGGAAAAAGACCCTTAGCTCTAGTGGTACTAGTATTTTACCTTTGTGGGTTCCAGTCCGTCTCCAGCTCTGTCCATATACAGGCTTGATTGTATGCAAGAGATATTTATTCAGTACAAGCAGTTCTGGTGTAATTACTCTTGCATTTATTTATTTGTCAAGCAATAGTGCATTTTGATTTCCTGATGCCTGTGAATAATAAGAGAGGGCAATCACCCATGGGAACAGTGCCTTCTGTTTGCACACAGACTGATCTCAGCGGGGCTGGTCGAACAATAGCTTTCTCTTCCTGCATTGGCAATGCACTAGCTTCTAAATGCACCTCCGTCAGGTTTTTCTGCAGGATCCACTTCTCCAGAATGAGACACTAAAAGCAGCAACAAACAAGTGAACAAACCAAACCAAGCACAACCCAAATTAAAGTAAAATGAAGTGTTTCAGCAAAACACCCTGCCGGAAACCATTCATATTCTCTTGACTACCAAACAGTATTTTGGGAAATGCAATTTGGCTCTTGCTTTAGAAGAGAGAGCGGGGAGGAAAAAAAAGAGGAAGACTGTTTGAAATCCATACGAAGCTTTGCAATTATTTAGAACAATAATCTAAGACGAGTTCCCACAACTCATTCACTTCCCATTTTAGATGGTTTCTTTTTACTGAACGATGCCTTTGCTCGTAAGGTTGCGGTAACACCTAACGTTGTGCTTGCTACCTTGGGTGAAACGTTGCTTTCAGGGGCTCTGCAGAGAGCTTTCCCCCATATCGTTTAGTCCAGCTTAGAAACCGCTGAGTTTTAATTACGCATTCAATGCAATGGCTATTTTTTGGTTGCAAAAGTGAATTTTTGCAGGTTCTCAAAGCTTGTTTGGAAGAAAAAGAGGGAAAAAAAAGCAGTCCATTTTCACAAGATATACAGATGTTAGACCCTCAGCTACTGAAGTGGCAAGTGTATTATAAGAATCCAAACCACGACAGAATCAAACAGAACAGAATAGAAGAGACAGGACTTGGGAGACAAACCTTTATTTTTGTGCTTGATAATCCTTCTCGGCAGAGGCTCAGGGTGATTTACAATAGAAGAAGCTAAGTAAATTATGTGCAGGGAAATTGCTTGTAGAGCAGGGGAGAACACAAAGCAGGAACCCACAAACACAGATTTCAGCCCAGCTCTGTTTGCTAAACGGCTGCCCAAATAGGAAGATCCTACGATAGACGACAAGAAAAGAAACACGGCCGGCGCAATGTTCTGTGAACACGGGCCTCTTTCTTCAGTCATGACAAAACGCGGCAAACTCGATTGAAAAGTAAGCTGCTGGACTCTAATCTCATAACGGGAGCCTGTGGAGCACTTGGCTATTTCAGGCTACACTAAAGATCACGTTGCAGGACCAGGTTTTGCTTTGCATTGGGTATCTACCAGGCTTCTTCAGTTGAAGGGTGTCAGGTGAAAGTGGAGACTCGTGCTTTTAAAAGGCACTTAGGGTTGCCAACTCCGACTGAGGCTATTTTGGGAGGTTTGTTTCCCCCCCAGCATGAGGTAATGTCATTAATTGAATTAATTTTCTCAAAATATCCTATTAAAACGTTTGCCTTCAATAGTCACCAGGAGATTGATGCCGATTCCATTAGACTCCGGGCCAGTCTGGGAGGGCTGGCAACTCTCAAGCTTGTACGGATGCTGGAAAAGGCACAACGCTTTTATTTTTAATCAGTGTCATCTCCTCCTGTCCTTCTGCCCCTTGTCTGTGCTTTTCCTCTTGTCCCTTTTAACTGTTGCTTAAATCAAGAATTTCCCTTGTAAATGGACTGCTTTTGTTGGAATGAGTTTCCCAGAATACCCACAGATAGATCCATCACTGGGAGGACTTCAGTGCATGCTAGCATCACAAACATTAAAGGGGAACAAAGATCAACATCCTTATGATATTTTCCATGAATCTTTGTTCTTCCTAGATAGATGATGCTGTTGCTTTTATCTGTCAGAGTCCTGTCTTGTTGGAAGGTTGATTTACCATCCCAAACTTACTCTCGCTAGCCTCTCCATATCACACTATCTTGAGCCTCTCTTAACAGTTGATAACGATTTCTGCTGAGCTGTGTATAATTGTGTTCCATAGTGATATGCACATTTATATTTGTTATCTTTTTGCACGGACCGGACTGAAAGAACAGCCCTTCCTGCGCTATTTTTCTTTTTTAAAGCCATCTTGGTTATAAAGACTGACTTCAAATCAGCACTGACCTTTTGTTCAGCAGCGAGTGAGGTAAAAACACATAAAAATGTCTATTTAGATATTGGTGGAGGAAAGAAAGTTCATTGATTTTTTTTTCTCTCTCGTTTGGTAAGCTGTGTGGGCTTTTACAGGTGTTTGCTTCTGCAAAAGGAGACCGCACGGGGCGTGCGCGGGTCTTCTGCATTCCCAGAAAAAATTAAAATTGTCCATCAAAATTGATGAGAGGTTTGTCTGATACGACACACCGTTCTCATTGAATTTTGCTGGCTCGGTCATCGTTTGGAAAGCAGACAGAAGGTTTGTTTAAATTAAAGAGTTGCTTGGCCAGTCTTCTCCAGCAAAAGGCTCCTTTACTGAAGACATTCAGATTTTTAACCCCTTGTAGTTGGCGAGGAATCAGTCCCAGGAGCAGAGTTGTTGCCAATTTGCACAAACACGCATGCCAACAAACCCAGCCCCTTGAGCGTCTGCCAAAAGCCAACGCAAAACTGGCACCAGGAATTCAATTATTTCAAAATTCAAACAGACATTCTTGAAAATAAATATTCCATGCACAATGCCCTCAGCTGTAATCGCTGAGATTCGTTGCTGTTATCTGTAGTATAGTAACTCTACTTAGGTGTCCCTTTGGGCTGGTTATGGGACATATATTTAATCAAAGGCAGGGAGCTGATGCCCCACCGGGCTTGCAATCTAGACATACAAGTGGCAGAGAAGAAAAGTAAAATTCTTTCTCTTTTCCGCATGGGGAAATAAACACAAAGCCAATATGAAACCTGACCAAGCTCCCAGCTCGGGTCTGACTTGTGCTGCTGCACCTTTGTTCCAGCCAAAGAGACATCCCATTTGCTATGGCAAAGGCCAAGGCAGGAAGGCTTGTCTGGATTTCATCTACAAAGAGATTAACAGAAACAGGATTCAGAGGAGACAATGGATGTGCAGCATGGTTTGGATGCCGGATTGCTTTGAACCCCAGCTGCAACTTGAATCAAACCTTGGGCTCTTTTGGAAAGGTTGAGAAAGTTTGGACTATTTTAACTTCTTTTCACTTTCCCTCTTGACTTTGCTGTTCTGGCCAGGACTAGAGGAGACAAAACACTTGGCAGACTCGCAGTACTTCTGGCCTGGCGTGACTCAGGGCAGCTAGGAAACCCTACGGCGAGTTGTTCTCCGAAGGGACAAGATTTGCCTTGATGCACAGGAGCAGCACGTGGCATATCAGCTAGGCCCTGAAAAGTTGGACCCGAGAGCTACATCAATCCTTGTACAACTTCACCTGCAGGGACACACAGTTATCATGCAGATACCTCTTTGATGTTGCTAGATTTACCATTAAAGAAGATGGGGAAAAGATCAAAAGCAAAGAGAGAGAGAGAAACTATGATTGTTTTTGAGGAAGTGTCAGGTTCTTCTACTGTTAACGTAAGGAAAGCCTCGTGGAAGGATTAATGATTAACGAGCATGCTTAGGTGGACGTAAATCATCTTTGGATTTGACAGCTTACATGGAAGCATAAATTTCCCATTGCCTATTTGTTTATTTCCCTGCATGTTCTCAGTTTAGCTGGGTTGCCAATGCTGTGATAATTTATTGAGAACTCAGCAAATAAATCTAGATTTGAATCCGTCAAAGGTAACCCCTGAAATAGAAGAGCGCAACAGAATAATCCATGGGATGCCAAGTGCTGGCTCCGTTCTCATCAACATCAAGGCTGCCAGGCCGGCGTGCGTACCGTCACTTAGAGAGCCGGGAGCTTGCAACTGAGCCTGAATTGCTGCTGCAAAGGATGTCCTACTTGCATAAAAGGAGACTGCAGCTTGGTTCTTGCTGTGCCTAAGGAATAGGTTCACAACGCGTCTGGCAAGGAGTGAACGATCAGAAATAATAAATTAAAGGTTTTAAATAAGGCCAGCAAAGCCAGCTTTTTGGAAGAGTGACTTGGATGTAGCCATCTCCTGTGAAAGGACCTTAGACACAAGAAAAGACATCAGGCCAGGAGAATTATGGATGCTACAAAGCCCGTAATTTGGTATTTCATTGGCTGAGCGTGCTGTTCGATGGCCAGCTGGACCATGCGTTAGGGGCGCAGCCTTGGATGCTGTCATACCCTGGCAAAGCGTAGGGCTCGTGTTGTTCTTTAGTGGGTGGACAACTCAGGATAGAAATGCTCGCTAGTTAATCGCAGCTAACACAACACATGTTCACGGTGAGTGCTTTTAATGCAGTGGGTCCCGGGTCCTATCCCGAATTGTTTGGAGCGAAGCGGCCACGTCACCGGCATCTCTCTTTTGCAACGTGCCTGAACCCAAAGCCCAGATCTGAGCAATGTTCAGCTTTGCAGGGGTTTAGAGTCTGAACTTGAATTAGATCCAAATTGTGCTTTTGACTCCTGTCTACATGTAGAGTCTGCACAATATATTCCAGCACACAGCTGGAATTAATATAGGCTCAAACAGGGAGATAAGTCGATGTGTGCCCATGATGTATTGGAAACACGTGTCTGCAGGGGACACATGGCATTTTTGTATTTGTAGTCTGAGATGACAGGTTGTAAAATAAGGAAAAGATAGACAAGACTGGAAGAAGAGAAAAAAACATGGAAGACCAACAAAGCCTTTTGCCATTTGTTCTTTTATATGTATACAGATACATTTTGTTTCACGTATAGGCCTTTTCTAAACGTATCGAAAGTACATGGAATGCAGATGGTACGGCACGAGAAGGACCGTTCCTGTTTCCAAACAAACTAGAAAATAGCTAAATTTTGTCTTGACTGAACCTTGAAAGTCTATTGTATTTCCTGGACAAGCTTGGTTTAAAAATAAAAATCAATACCTATTAGATTATACTTCAATTCTGACTCAGTATTTCAGACTCCACCGGTTTTAGGTAGATTAAACGGATGATATTGCATCCCGCTTGAGTTGAAGGGTCGTGCGTTTGACCCACTGACAGAACATGGGTTGTGAAATCAGAATAGATGGAAGGCACCACTTTTGAGAGAGGAAACTGCAATTGCAACACTAGTTCCTGGCACAGCCTGTTCACTTTGTGATTTCAAAACCATCCATTTATTTATCCTGTTTTCAGCACAAAAGGAAAGAGCTCCCTTAAGTGAAGACGGTCTCGGTGAATCAAAACATCCGACAGAATTATAAGGAAAGCTGATGGGATTTATCCTCAGTGATTTTATGTTCCCTGTTATACCTGAAATTAGGGCTGCGCGAAGCTTCAGTCCCTGATTCAATTTGCTGGAGATTCGGCTCGATTCGGTGGCCAAATCTAAATCGAATCAGGGGAAACTATCACGTCTCCGAGTCGAATCGGGACCCTTCACATAGATTCGGCGAGACTTGGCAATTCAGACACAGCTTTAAATGTTTGTTCTCCGTACCTCGAGGTAGCAGGGACTCGTGATCGCTGCAGTGCGGGGGCGGACGGAGCGTCCCACGGGAGCACGGGGGGCCCCAGCGCGCTCGGCAGCAGGCCCGCAAGTGGACGAGAAGCACTTCGGCGACTAGTGCTGCCTGGGCCTGGGGGGCACCCGGGGTCCCCTGCGGCCGATGGCCCTCAGCGTGCTCCCGGCGACCTGGAAACGGACTGGATGCACTTCCTATCGGTTTCCAGGTTCACCCGCGAGCACATGGAGCCCCCTCCCCCCGCACATGCTCCGTGCGCCCCAGCATCGCAGCGATCACGAGCTGCTACCTCGGGTAAGCAGAAAAAACTTCTAAAACCGTGTCATAGTTTCGTGGTCGGTAGGGGTCAGAAGGGGCCTGAATAGATCATCTCGTCTGAGCCCCCGCCACCGGTTGGAGCACACGCTGGCATCGCACGGCCCTAGACAGGCGACCATCCAGCCTCTTTTTGAATATCCCCCCAGGTAGGAGCGAGGACCACTTCCCTGGGAAGTTTGTCCTGCTGTCCTCCAGCCAAGTGGGCAGCCTCCTCTGAGCCCTCTCCAGGCTGGCCACATCCTTCTTAAAGTGTGATACCCAGCCCTGGATGCAGTACTCCAATCGAGGCCAGACCAAGTTCGCACAGAGCGGAGGATCACCTCTCTGGACCGGCTTGAGATGCACCTTTGGATGCATGACAAGGTCTGGCTGGCCTTGCTGGCTGCGGTCTGGCATTGGTGGCTCATCATGGAGTCAATAATGACTCCCAGATCCCTTTCCGCCTCTGTGCTTTCAGGAAGGGAACTCCCACGGTGCAGCACCCTGCACTTGTCTTCGCTGAACCCCATCCCATTACCACCCGCCCACCTCTGTACTCTAAGTCTAATTGCAGCCTCCCTCTCCCTCCAAAGTCTCTCTTCACCAAATCAGCATCGAATCTTCAGATTCGGCCAAATCGAATCAGAGACAGCAATCTGAATCAACGGATTGAATCGCTGTCCCCAATTCAGGCCGAATCCGAATAGAAAAGGGTCCACTTTGCGCAGCCCTGCTGAAGATACACGTTCCTTGGTAAGTTGGCAGAGCTTAAAGCTCTCAACCAAAGAGGAGGACAAGGCCCCAGATCCTCAAAGGTATATGGGTGCCTACCTTCTAGCGAAACCAAAGAGAGATAAGGGCCTAATTATTTCTAAAAAATTAGGCCTATTCTCTATCTGGCTGCGATTCTGGGGCTAAGAAGAAAATGTCATTATTTTCCCTTGCACTTCAGGAGGCATTCGTTGTACAGCTACTGTACATCAGTGGGATTTCACCTATGTGCGCTCAAAGGTTTAGATTCAAATTCCCGAACTACAATACTAGCACAATACTTCACGTTGAAATACATATGGTAACGCTTAGAGAAGACAGATCAGGGTCCCTTGGTGAGAGCTGCAGAACAGGCACCACATCCTATAGAGACCGTGGCCTCTTCAAGTTGCCCGCTTTAAAAAAACATGAGCAACACAGAGTGGAGGGACTATGGTTTGTCATAACTGTGACTCCTTTTTCTGCTCGCAGGCTATTCAGCAGCATTATTGTTCTTTAGCCTTTTTTTAGTAAGATGTTATTAAGCTAATAGGTCAGCCTCCAAGACCTCTCCAGAAGTTTATGTAACTGCAGGTGTGTTGTTGAATTGTTCCCAGTCAGAGACGTCACGTGCTGCTCCTTCAGTCCCCTCGTTTGATATCCCTGCTCGTGCTTCTGGTAGGAATCCAAAATTCACCTCCTTTGAGGCTATGCACGAGTGGCTTTGAAGTGCCGCGGGTCTGACCATAACGTTTGGCTGCGCGGGGGTTCGGAGGGCAGAGTGCGTGCAGATCTGAGCCCGACCACGGGGAGTTTGCTGGGACATGCAGGGACTAATGCATTGACTCATAGATTTTAAGGTCAGAGCGATCATTTGAAAACCGATTTTGATGCTTTTTTATGGCGCAAGTTATCCGAGGTCACATGAGGATTTGGAATCAGCGCCCGATGACGAGAAAATAAGATGAATGTGGGAGGCAAGCTTGCTCACTACGACCCGGAGTCAGGAAATCCGGATTCTGGTCCTGACTTGCAGGTGTGAGCTTCAGGTCATTTCTCCTCTCTGCCCCTCAGTCTCTCCATCAGTAAAATAAGTAAAATACAACAATGGCACTTTCCCAGTTGTGCAAAAGGCTTTGAGAACCGTAGGGGACAACTGTTGTACAAGAGCCCGGCGGTGCTCTTCCAAGCAGCACTTGTCCTTGTCTAGTTTGGCAGGTCACAAAAGGTATGCACTTGTGGCCTCAAACCACTAAGAGATCTCTGATCCCGTGACATGGGAAACGAAAGCAGACAAGGTTTTGATCTTAGGGAATGAGTTGTAATTAATAAGTTATGGACTGGGGGGGAGAAAGGAGAATTGCAAACACCTCTTTGAGAAGGGCTCAGGCTGACCCCGTGAAGGCATTTTGATTAAACTCAGTGCATATCCCTAGCAGCAGGGCCATTTCCACCACAGTCACTCAGCAGGGCTGGGAATGAAGAAAACCACTCAAACACTTCCATTAAATTAGTTTCCTCAAAAAAAAAAAAAAAGAGGGAGAAATATTCTTATTGCTTTTCGGAGCACATGCCATTATGCAAAAGTGTATTTAACCCAAATGCTACAGAGGTCGCTCCCATCTGTATGCATTTGCATGGGAAGAAGCTTGATTTGCCCTAAGTCAAAGGCTATCTCGGCCTCCCCATGCAAATATATTTAAATGAAATGTATCCGGGGCTGCAATGGTACATTTTTCAGGAAATAAAGTCCATCGGTTGCGAGTGGATGCTTTGTACTGTTGATTGGAAATTCTTTTTGTGTGACAGAGAAAGTGCTTAAGAGAGTAAAAAAGGATCATTCAGTGAGTTAGAAAATTACTCCAGCCCTTAGACCATGTCAGACTAAATATAAAACAAACAAACTAGGGGGAAAGAATGAATTATTTAAACCTGCTGTGTGCAGACTGCAGAGGTAAGAGGGCCTTGGCAACTGGCTGCACGGCGTTTGCGGTCCCTCTTGCTGCGCACGTGCATGGGTCCCGCGCAGGGATCGCTTGCCCAACCCCTCCCAGCATGCTCCCACCCTCCAAATTTTGTCCTCGTGACCTCAGCGCTGTTGGCAGGAGGGCTCTGGACATAAACCAGCAGTGACGGTAGCAATGCAGGCTGCTGGCTACATACTTGGCGCTCTGGCTCTGATACGTACTGGGTTCACCGGGGCTTAGTCCTTCTTTACCGATCCAGAGGTCTGCTGTTATCTCCCGCTGTCTCTTGCCCCACACTAAGTTTGCAAGTGCTTTGGGGCAAGAGCTGTCTTTGTGTTACAGGCATGTGCTTCGACTAACCCCAGTGACCCGCGACCGGGATTCTTGGAGCTACCACTGTGCAAATAATGAATGGTAAAGCTGCCTTATTCTTGACCATCTGCACCAAATGTGATGAGCTTAGACTCAAGGGGCCATTAGGAACGTAGCCATCCTGCTTTGGCTCCCATCCCACTGGTAACCCGAATGGCAGTGTATTTCCAATATTCTTAGGGGTGCCAAAAAGAGGTCAAGCCCCCACATTTCATCAGAGAGAGTCCCTGAATCAAAGAGCTCGCTGTGTCATTAATTAGACGTTCCTAGAATCAGAAAAGGAGGGTGGGAAGGGACCTCAGGAGGTCATATCTAGTCCTACCCTCTGCTCAGAGCAGGACCAGCCCCAATTCGTCTACATGAATACCAGGGACACGAAGAGAGGCAAGCGACTTGCCCATGGTGCCAAAGCAGCTCGGTAGCAGAGACAGCTCCAGGATCGGCGCCTCCCGGCTCCTCATCCGGTCCTCTACCCTTTACAATACTCTCTCCCCTCCCCTCTGCTTTGAATGATACGGATTCTGCTGTGTTGTTTCACGCAAACCAGCCCTCAGCTCAGTGTGCAGCAGCACTGACTCCCTGCTGAAGTAGGGTAAGCGTGAACCACTGACCCAGCCAGGAACAGCTTCATCTCTCATAAATCACCAAACCCCTGTGGGCGCGCCAGCAATAAGGAAAAGCCAAGCATGGGGAGCATCTAAGAAATAAGCAGAGAAAAGAAATAAGCAACAACCCCCCCCGCCCCCATACACAACGGGGAAAAGCAAGGAGCAAACCCTCCAAGAAGAATACTCCTTTTCCCCTTACCTACGAGGGCAATGGCAATAAACTGGAAGAGGCGACGTTTAGGGGAATGAGGGCCACAGGCAGAGCCAGTCACCAGCAGCGAAAGCACTCGGTGCCTTTGAATCAGGCCTTAACAGAGACCAAGGAGCTCAGGACTGGGCTTCAGATAAAAATATGCACCTGATTCTGTGCGTATAATATGCATAATAATATTATGCATATATTATGCATATAATAATAATGCATATTATTATATAACAATAATGCCAAGTATTATTTCTATGGGAGACAGAGGTCCTGGTTTGGGGTGCAGTGCCTTGAAGAATGGGGGCTAGCGCGCTACCAAATACACCGCAGTTAAGATCATGGCAGCTCGGAAGCATGGACGTCTGCACAACATCACACCCTCCGAATGAAATCCTGTGCTCTGTGCAAAGTGTTTGTGTGTTTGTAGGCCACTCACGAGTGCTGCTGCAGGGTACGTGCTTCTCGAGGCTTGCTAGTGCCTACGCCCTCTGATCTCTCCCCTGCAGAGTACTCTCCCCCTGGAAAGTGCCCGGGACCCCTGCCTCCCCTCCCATTCTAGTACTGGGGTCAGGGTCCTGTGACCGTATTGCATTAAATTACCTTGAATTGGAATGGGAGATGGCACGGATGGCTGGAAAGATGAAGGATCAAAACTGTCACGACTTGATTCATTGTTATTCACTGCTACCTGGAATGGTGCCCAGAAGCCCTGGGGACTGCACAAAAGCATAGCAAGTGACAGTGCCTGCCCCCAACACTGATTAGAAAATTATTTAAATAGGGAAACTGAGACCGAGTGGTTTTAAGTGAGTAGCCCAAGGTCACATCAGGGAGTCTGTGGCAGAGAAAAGAAGTGACCTGACCTCCCAGGGCTTTAACTACGAGAGCAGGTGAAAGTGTGCTGTTGACCCCTACTCAGAGTAGTCAGGCCAACCAATCTCCCCGGTTTCTTTTCCCTCCAGGTTTACTCCTAATGGTGACTATAATGACATGCAATCCTCTATCTGCTGCTGCAGGTGGTTTTGGGGACAGGGGTTGAGATTTGAACAGGTGAAGCTGGCTGGAAAACTGTCCGTAGGTGGCTGTAGTGACAGACATGGAAAGGGAAGGGAAGTAGGGGACAGAGCCCACACGTACGGTGAGACTAGGGCCAACCATCAGCTTCAGTCTTGCTGGAGTTATCATAAGCTCGGGCTTAGGGCATGGGGTTACTGGGTCCATGGGGCCCTTATGTGACCACATTGGTAGCACAGGCTCAGATCCAGCCACGTGCATATGTCCTGATGAACTACCCCGAATATCCCTTCTTTAATTTCCATGCATGGGGCTAGAGGAGTTTCTCTGCACTAGTAAAGGGCCCTAGGTATCACTGAGCCAGTGGATATCACGGTTTGCTGAGCATTCATCTAATTTTCCTTGATCTTTGGGTAATTGTTCTCTGACAGGTGGTGCTTGAGGATTAAAGTGCCACCAAAATGGGAGTGTGCGGGGGTGCAGGGTGAAGATTCATGTCCTTATTGGCCAGATGCTGGAAATAAAAAATTAATGCACATAAATATCGATCGGCGCAGACACGGAAATCAATTTGTACACTTCCTTGCTAAGTAGAACAGGGACAATGTCCTACAGTATCTGGAAATCGAGACAGAGGGAGAGAAGGGGTTATGATGAAATCAAATAGGGCCCAGGAAAGTTAGCCAACTGGGCAGCGTCCGGGCAGCTGAAATGAAACACATGTTGGAAGAAATACTTGTACAAATGCCCAAAGAACATTGTTAGCTAATAGTTCGCTGAAATAGGCTGCTTCAGGCCAATCCTGAAACCTGCCAGCATTAAAAAGGAAGCATATTAAAATCTGTGGAAGTGGTCAACTAACACTGATCTAAACTATGGCGCTTACCGAAACCTGCATAACTGGGATCGATTCTGCCTCAGGCTTTGGGAACGTCTGTACCATACTTAAATTAATGCATGAGTCATTAACCCGCAGCCCTAACTTTCAAGTTTGTGTCAATGCACCTTGAAGACAAATATAACCCGGCCTTTTTTTATCGCTAGCCTGTGAGGAGGAAATGAAACTGTCTACAAAAAGGTTAACATTTTAATAACCGTGTCCACCATTTCTGGTCAGCTCCCATGCAAATATCTTTAATCTTGAACTTTCAAATGTTCAGGGAAAAGAAATCCTTCGTGCTCTATTTTAAGCATCCTATCCTGCAAAGAAATTGATATTCCAGTAAAAAAAACCAGAGGGGGAATGAAAAATAGATCTTGGAATGGCACTTCAAATTCAGCCATAACTGTAGGGAGTCAATCAATGTTTCCATAATGATAATAAAAAGAGCATCAGCAGCTGCAGAAAGTGCTTTAAAAAGTGATGGGGATTATGAACCCTCATGCTGCAGGGCATAAAGCGACAGGGGTCAGGAAGCAATTTCCTTGTGTGTATTGGTCATAAGCCAGAGGCATTACAAGAGTTTTGCATTCGCCTCTGAAACATCAGGTATCATTCGGTGCCAGAGAGGGGATGCCAGGCAAGTTAAATGTGTTCCTTTTAGCTGCTTTTATAACATTGCAGTTGAAGGGCCTGATGCTAGAAATCTTCAGCTGACATAATTCCCATTGATAGGAATGGAAAACAGACGCTTAACTAAATCAGCTTCACAAATGATTGTGCTGGAAAGCGGTAGCCATGACTGCAGAGTGGGACTAAAGCACGGGAATGCACAGGCGAGCGTTTTCAGCTTTCTAAACTCAAACCTCCGTCCTGTCAGGTAACCTCGAGGGAATTACATTGCCTTGGAATGGCCGCAGACAAAGTTTTTAGAAAAAGACCTGGTTCTCTGAAAGCTGTGAAGAGCTCGGGACATCTTTTCCAGAAGAAGCGCATATTTAAAGCAGGGCTGCGTGTCTTGGCCATCAATGGTCAGACCAGGAAGGCGGAGGGAGGTCTCCTTTGCGCTGGACCTGGGCGCCAGCTCACACGAATGACCCTGCCAGGTCTCACTGGCTCGCATGAGAACGTCTTAAAAGAACAGGTTCCCACATTTAGCATTGGCTTAACGTGCTTAAGTATGTGCCTAAATGTTAGAAAACTGACCCATATGCATCGGTTGAAGTCTTGAAATCACGACCCGATCTCACTCAAAGGCCAGCTCCGTATCCATTTTGTGTTGGCATGGCTGCCTTAGATTGGGAAGTGGCCTTTTCTTTTCCTTCCATGACAACTCTGCCCAGGCAAAACCTAACACGGGCACAATTAGACACAGTGTCATTAGATATGCATAGAATCACAGAAAATGAGGGTGGGAAGGGACCTCCGGAGGTCACATCTCGTGCAAGCCCTCGCTCCAAGCAGGACCAGCCCCAACTACATCGTCCCAGCCAAGGCTTTGTCTCCTCCAAGGATGGAGACGGCACCGCCTGTCTGGGCAGCCTGGTCCAGTGCTCCACCACCCTCCTTGGGAGCAAGTTGTTCTTAATATCTAACCTAAGGATTAACTAAACATGTGCTTAGTTTATTATGCATTGTATCAGTGTAAGTGTGTGTACTAGTGCAGTTAAACTGGTACAGCTCACATGCAGAGGAGACTTACCGGCTATACTGACACCGACCCAGAAATCTCCAGCTTGTGCTGTAGAAGAGATCAGATCCAATGGACGCTACATCTTTCTGCTTCAGAAATCTATAACCAATAAAAGAAGCTGGAAATGGGGGCGGGGGAGAAGAAAACAATATCCCTGAGTGAAACCTCCAGCAGGCAGGAGGAGTCTGAATTATTCCACCGGCAAGGGAGGAAAAAACAACATTTTTTTTTTTTGCAAGAAAAGAAATAACAGGAGGAAAAAAACCCCCAGTTTGTAAATATAAATCTCCATTTAAATCAGTTGCAAGTGAAGTGAGTCATTCACAGCAGCCTCTCCAACATGACAAACAGCTCATGGAGCAAAAACAAAGAGTAGATCACTCAGTCTCATTACATCTGAGCAGCAAGAGGCACTTATGATTTATGCCTGTGAAAATCAATTGTGCTTTATTGATTACTGAGATTAAGAAAAAAAAGTTTGGTTAAAACTTGGGAAACAGTCGCATCTCTGGGTCGAGGGCTCAGCCTGCCTTGAATACTGACAGTCTCCAAGCCGCCGGGGACGTGGAGGAGGAGATGCGTGTGCTGGTGGTGTCCAGCCAGAACCAGGTGGATCTGGGACACTTTCGAACCCCAATTAGTGGCTGCAAAGCTGAATGAATCAAGCACCAAGTCATAGAGAGCTCCAAAATGTCTGGCTGTCCCCAGCTGCGTGGGGGCCGAGAGGGACCGTTGAGATAAGACGTCGGGAGTATTTTACTTTGCGTTCGTGTTCCTTTAGCGCCTAGAAGCCCCATTCACACTGGGCTCATCCCGGGAAGCTTGGTACCTCCTCAGAGGGTGAGAAAAACACCCCCAAACACCCTCTCCTTCAGCTTAGGCAGGGCTTCAAAGCAGACGGCCTCTGTAATGCGGAGCCAGCCGCTTCCGGGCAGCATCGAAACCAGGAGCTGCATCGAAACCAAGCGTTGCTGCAGCGCCGAGCGGGGAAGCTGGACACAGCTGCCTTCTTCCCGGCACCTCCTGAGGATCTCACGTGTGCTCTGGAAACACGCGGCGCCCTCGCAGTACGTGGGGATGGACCCGGGTCATCGTAATCGCCGGGAGGGGCTGCAAGGTTGGCTTCATACATAATAACCCGGACAGGAGGAGGACTTGGGCTCCGTTAAGGGAGAAAGGGCAGGCCTCCAGATGCTCTCCACGGAGGCTTTTGTCAACTCGTGAGACAGCGTTTGCACGCCTGCACGCTGGGCAGAGACCCAACCAACTCATTGCACAGCAGCTACCAGGCGGTCCAAATTTATATGTGCGTCTTTTTTACCAACATCCTAAGGACCTTCACTTCTAGTCCGTTGGGGTCTATGGAAATACATCCACTGACATCCGTGAGCCAGGCCCCGGAAAAAAAGTGTAAAGAAAAGCTTTTCAAAGTTGCTCACCTCTGACTGTTAGGGTCTGTTTATTGCCAGGGTCTGGTGCTCCTCTTCCCCTCCACCCCCATTTCCCTGCCCAGATCCCATCCAGCAATCAAAGGGGAGTGTCTGTTCAAGGCAAAAAAATAGATGTAGTTAGTTTTAACGAGACAGACTAGCTGTATGTGTCAGTGCAATGCCACAACGTGCTGTTTACGTCTTGTGCATTCAGTTTGCTCTCACCGAGATGCCAAACCGTTTGTCTGGTAGTCGTTAATGCGGGAAGTTTAGTATCATACAAAAAATATGTAGCAATGATCAGCTCCTGCTATCTAAATTAAATCTCTCTGCTGTAAAAGTCTGGGGCTCCTGAACGACTCCGCTCCTGACAGCAGCTTCTCACGTGGATCCGAGTCCCACGTATGGCCTGGAAGGCAAGGTCATAGCGCTCAGTGAGCAAAATATCAGCTAAACAAGAAAGTAAATATTAATTTCAAGGAGAATTTCCACTGATCTGAGGTTATTATACACTGTACATATGTAATACCATGGTTCAGTAGCTAAAGGCAGAAAGATTTATGCAGCTGCAATAGGGGGAGATGCTCTTAGGAGGCTTGGTAGCGTTGGCTGCACTTTACTAAATCACCTGGAATAGTTAATGCCATTGATCTGTCCTTTTTTGGGTCACCTGGCTATTCTGGCTTTGGCATTCTGGCCGCCTTCGAGCTCAGGCAATTTACTCTGCCTGTCTACAGCCCCGCTGGCACTTCCATTAGTTGTATGCTTCACTTCCTGTCATAAGCTGGAGTGTGGCATTTCCGCCTGTTGTTAAACAGTTGCCGCTTCCCGTTTCCACTGCATCTTCGTGGCAAGTGAAGTCAAAGCAGTGGCTGTGTGGATCCGTATCACAGAAGCATAGGAAAGTAGGGCTGCAAAGGACCTCATGAGGACGTGTAGTCCGATCCCCTGCCCAAAGCAGGACCATCCCCATCCAACCCACCCTATACAACAGTGCGTCGAACCTAGTCTCACAACTGTATGAACAAGCCTTTTGCATACCCGCACAATGGCCACAAAACACCACAATTTGGCACAGAAAAAATAGTAGGATGAGGGCGCTCTCAAGTCCAGCGTTGGCCTACATTTCCAACGTGATTAAAGTTTCTAAGAAGTGGGCTTGACCCAATGTAGTGAGATCTGGCTGTAATCACCCTCGTATGTCTCGCCCACGATCTGAGGCACCCCACATCGGTAGTCGCTATTGGAAATGTAGGCTGCTGCTGTCATCATTCCTACACGCCGACGATGACAGC
>JAGPOW010003356.1:7624563-7647842 GCA_030014935.1 Caiman crocodilus | reverse complement strand
ATCCCATGAATATTCAGCACTGATCTGATTTAGTGCAAGGCATGATCTGAGGCCAGCCCTGAAATTCAGATCCAGTTGTGGTTGCAGAGTCTGACGGCCCCCAGAACGAAGGGTCAGTTTGGGACCCATCCTCTTTAGACCTGCATTACAAAATTCAGCTGCACACAAAACTCACCCTAACAAGGGCCACGTTATAAACGTAGACCTTTGACACAAACTTTTGAGTGAGCCAAGCCCCCACCTCTGGGTCTCTTCCAGGCATGCGAACACCTCACGTGTCCAAGAGAAGGGAGGACTCCAAGCATCTTCCATGGTCAAGGTGCGTGGCGTCACATTGGGCTGGTTCAGGATCTACATCCAAACCCCTTGACCACGGAAGATGCTTGGACTCCGAACAGTGTTGTATCCAGGACCCATTACTGCACATTCATCCTGAAATCAGGCCCAATTCAGGGCTTGGTGGCTCGTTTTGGACAGGTGGGAAGGGATCCCAGGGGGACCGGACCCAATGCAGAGATGCACAGAAGTAGCCCTGCTAACCTGAGCGGCTGAGCTGCACACAGATTGCCCACTCACCTCACCATTAATCCTGTCACTGAGGGGCTTGCCTCGCTCCTCTCATTATACATCCCCCATCTCAGGCCAGACAAGTTCCATAATCACCAGATAACATTTCCCTTTATTTTGAACAGTGATCTTAGATGCCATAAGCATTTATCACGTTGGCAGAAATGTCCCCTTGCCTTCCCCGAGGTGCCAACTGCACAGAGGGGACCGGGGAGTCTAATAAGCTTTCTTGCTGGCTAATCAGTGGCCTGAGGCAAACACAAGCTGACTCCATCTTCAATCCAGGTCTGAGAGTGATAGATACCGGCAAAGCAGCAGCTTATTGCTAGATGGATGTTCTTAATAGACTTTTCTTTTCACATTTCATTCCTTTTTTTCTCTTCCCTCCTTGGAATCGTTGCTTTTAGGGAGGGTTGGCAAGTACAATGGGGCTGTTCCCATCCTCGGGTGGCTTTCCTGGGTCCAGTAATGCTATTAGCATCAACAGTAATGGCCAGAGGCAATGAATATAATCGGGTTTCATTAAATTGGGTGCTGCACGCCCAACACTTCCAAAAGGCAAGTCAGACGGGGGTAACTGAGGCACAGGGCAATGAAATCACAGAATCATAAAAAATGAGGGTTGGAAGGGATTCATCTAGTTCAACCCCCTGCTCCAAGCAGGATCATCCCAAGTAGATCATCCCAGCCCAGGGTTTTTTTTCTAGCTGGGTCTTAAAAAAATCCAGGGATGAGATTTCTACAACCTCTGCGGGTAGCCTGCTCCAGTGTTTTAGTACCCTGCGTGTGGGAGGTTTTTCCTAATGCCTAACCTCAACGTCCCTTTCTGCAACTCAAGGTCATTGCTCCGTGTTTGGACCATTGATCCGGGGGATTCATCCAATATCACACAAGGTGTCTGTTGTGAAATGCTCACAATGAAACTGCAACCGTGTGCAATAGCAGCACACTACCTGCTTAGCTCTTGTCAAGCACTTGGTGGGCATTGCGGCGGAGGTGTATTTTAAGGAGGGAGCTGGAGGAGAAGGATGTCATGGGTTTGCAGAGTTTTACAGAGAGGTTTTTACAAGCTTAACTGGCAAGGGGAAAACATGGAGACTTTTGGTGGACAATTGTGATGCGTGGTGATTTGAGCTGCCATTCCTGGTAGAGCAGGGGCAGAGGTCGAGGGTGGGATAATGTGATGAAGTTAATAAGTAGGGGAGGAATGAGGTAATAGGAGCCTTAAAAGTGGAGACTTGTAGTCTGAGGCCAGGAAGAAGCATGATGCTTGTAGCTTGCAAATCACTTTGGGCGTAGGCGCTTGGGAGACTACAAAGAGCTGGATGACTCAGGACTTTAATAGTGATGATTTAAAAATAAAAGTGCAGCCTACATGTCAAAAAGGTGGTGAAAAAAACCCACCCCCAAGGTTTTATATCTATAGGTCTATCTAGATCTGTGTACAACTCATCTAATCTACCTACAGAAATATACATCTGGCTATAGATCTATAGCTAGATCTATAGCTATAGCTACATAGAGAGATGCTAGAGAGATCTATAGCTACATAGAGAGATGCTAGAGAGATAGATATAACATCTTATTGTTTTTCTGCATCTTTCTGGCCCTGGCACCTGGTTTTTTTGAACACTTGAAGCTGGCAACAAGGCAAAGACAAACCTGCCAGCTGCCTTGTGAGTAAGTGGGCAAAAGCAAAGACTGGGAGGATCCTTGGTACCATCCTAGTCGTGTGCCTGGAAATGAGGCCCAGCAGGTAAATGAGGTGAATAGTCATTTCACGCACGCAGGGGCCAATGTTGACATAAAAAAAAAGAGCAATGGTTAGCCATGTTAGTCTGAAGTCAGCCAGAAGACAGGGTAGATATGCACTTGTATAGATTAACTAAATAAGGTATAGGAGAAAGCACAGGCTTTCATGGGCTGAAGTTCACTTCACCAAATATAGATTCAGAAACCTACATGTAAGAAGCTGCATCCCCAGACGAAGCCCGGCTGAGGTTGCGCTGTAACCACATCACGCAAAAGGGTTAGATTCTCCCTGGTGAACATCCTCCGTATCGGCATCTCGGAGCCCGAAGCTATATCGGAGAGGGTTATTAAACATGAAACAGGCTTTCTCTGGAATCAGTACAATTGTTATTGGGTATCAGAGATTTTAACAAAACAGAATTGACTTGGCCTTTATGGGGGAAGAAACCGCAAACAGGCAAAGTAGCCCAAGGTCGCGCAAAACAGAACTAAATCATCCTGTATTGACCCTGCCTTTAAATGGCCAGCCCCAATTAGCAAGCGTTATATGGCCTGGGGCAGCTTGGGGTGACCTTCTTAAGGCCGCGTGAACTCGGAGACTCGCACGGTTGCACAAAGGCGAAGAGCGGAGCAGGGCTCTTAAGCCGCGAAGCCTGGTCATTTAGCAAAATAACACGCTATTGCTTAAGCACTGCCTGAAAGGACGTTCCAGAGCACAACTGTTGAAGAGACCTTGGAAATACGTTTCTAAATAACAGGCAAATTGCAAGCACATTGTGCCGGTCTAAAATGGCACTCGTTGCCTACTGAGATGGAGGAAAATGTCTAGCATTCAATCAGACGCCCGGAGGAACTGCAGGACACAAGGTTCAAGAAAACGATTATTAATTCTGAATGCCGTTTCACCTTGCACGCGAGCAGGGTGGGAGCGTGATTTCGTGGGTAGACCATTACAACGGGGGTGAGAGACGGTAACATTTTCAGGTGTGCTGACGTGACTTAGGCGCCTATTTCCGAAAGTAACGGAGAGGTTAAAAATGCAAAGTCTCTTTTACTCCGCGTGAGACTCAACATCCAGGAGAGCCGACTGCACGTTTGAAAATGGGAGACGGGCACTGCCGAAACATTTTCGCTCGGCCATAGAAGAGCTGGGTCCTGGTCTCTTTCCCCTACAGAAAGCACAAGCATCTTGATCTAAGGGCATGCATTTGACAAGGATGGAGCCACCTTATGAGTGCACAGTTTTCAGCTGCTGAATGAGACTGGGTGTTATTCCAATTATATATGTTGAAAAAGGGTCACGACCTGATGAGAATCAGTCACCGGCAGCAGACAACATCATATTCAAGGACTTACGTGTGGGCGTAAATCTATTGCTATTGTGTTGGGCGTGCGTTTCTGCCTGGGTGACACCAGTCCCCGGGACGTGCTCTTTCCCAAAGCAAGGTTTAACCAAGAACCGCCGCCACACGCTTTGTCGCTAAACACAAATGTGTCAGGGTGGATGCCGGATGTAATGTATGAAGCTGAGGTCATCCGCAGGGGTAACAGAAACAGGGCTGTGCGGTTTAGTCGACCAGTCAAATTGCTCAAATAAACACTCTGAATACTGAGTAATCTGTTACATAAAGGCTCGAAGTAGGTCATGAACAAACCACTGAGTGGAATATGTTCATAACATTTATTCATGAACAAGTTGTTGAATACTATTATGCTTTATTTGTACGGCGATCGTGTCTAGGGGCTCCAATCGTGGACACGAACCTCATTGTCCTGAGTACTGCACGCCGCTAGCTATAAAACCAATGCCTGCCTCAACGAGCTCCCACGCTAAGCGGGGAACAGGTTAGCAAGCGCTGTGCTGGGTACAGAAACCATTCACACGAACACAAAAAAGCGGGCGGTCGCATGCTGAATGCGCTCGTCTTGGTGACTAACTTGACCGGCTCTATTCATGATGATAAACCTCTTTACCTTCTTTCCAAGAAATCCTTGCGTACAGGAGGAGAGCCGCAAAGCACCTCTCCCGCACTTCAAGTTCAGAAGCAACGCTGGGTAATTTTTTTACCCTTCAAAACAAATTCTGCAGGGCAAGCTGCAAATTGTGGGTTTGATGCTGAAGTGATTAGATGAAGTGCTAGGGAGGAGGGAAGACAAACTGATTAGGGCTGATCCTTTCAGACCTTGCACTCCTGGAGAGATGGCGGTCATTGACCTATTCCTAGTGGACAGGAGCCTCGCACGAGCTCTCCCTGCCCTCTCTGCAAAGCCTTTACTGCCAGCCCCTGTGCAGGTGGTGCACTACAGTGGGGAATAATCTGTCAGGAAGGAAGAGACTACCCTTCTACTGGTGCGTCCTCAAGGAGAGGCTTGGCAGGATGTGAGCAGGAAAACCTGTGCACCGATGTCTCCCCAGACTTTCCTTCGGGTGGCTGAAGTCTCCGCTTGCAAGTCTGGTGCTTTTCATCAGCTCTAGATTCACTTTGATTTTTTTTTTTTAAAGCCATATCCCTCCAGCTGTTGAGTTAAGCACAGTGTTATTCAAATTATGCAGGGGGAAAATGTCATAACATAATGAGAATCAAATGCTGGCTGCAGGCGCCTTCATATTCAAGGACTTAAAAAACAACAGTAACAACAGAACGGCTCTATCTTTTATCTGCCTGCATAAAATGGTCATTTAAATAAACATTAAGTAAGTGAAGGAGCACTGATGTTGAGGGAGCAATTTATTTCTGACAGACGTGATGGTTCAAGTCCTTTTTCTGTTAACATACAGGTGTTGGGGTTTTTTTTTAGTGGAGGACTCAATATGTTTAAAAATTCCTTCCCCAACTTCCCCCAGGTTGTTTGCTTAAACTCTATCCGGGGCAGCTGCCAGTTCCTGTTCCAAGCAGCCTTTGGGGGTTTTTTTGGCAAGGTAACGCTCAAAGGTCCAGATGCTTGGGGAATCCAATTGCCAATGAAATGCAGTCTCACTAAGTGGAATCAGTGCCATTTCCCCCTAGACTGAGCGAGTGTGTTTGCAGGCAGAAGGAGCAACTGAGGACTGGATGCACAGCATGGAGAAATTCAGAATGGAAATGAAAGCAACTGTCCCAAGTCTGAATTTCCACATTTGCAGGCCAGTCTTCCTTCACAGAGGTAGGGCCAGCTGCCAGGCACCAAGGCTCGAATTGCAAAAACCCCACAATTGCACTCGGGCAGTCATCAGCAGGAGGTCCAAAGCACAGCGTCAGGTTAGACTCGAAGAAGGGTGTGCTGCATTCAACAGGCTCATCTCAGTCTGCTCCAGCCACGCAGCTGGTCCAAGGCAAGGTATCACCCAGAAAATACTTTTGCCTCTCTCACATCACCTGGACCGTTCTGGCTCCAACATCGCTCCAACGCCTGGACCATTCTGGCTCCAACGTCACTGCAACACATCTGCAGGCAAACAATTTGCAACCATAAAAGTTAGAAGGCAACAAATGTCTGTGGAAACAAGGGAAAAAGAGAGGAACTGAAATGATTATGACTTGTGTTTCAGTAGCCCTGAATAATCCGTCATCGACTAGGATCTTTTTTGTGCTAGGTACAGTACAAACAGAAGAAAGAGGTTATAATGTAAGTGCAACACAAGAGACAATGGGGTGGGAAGACAAAGACACCTGACTTGGGGCGTACAGGTAGAATGAGACAGGCTTGGGCAACATGATAAGCACAGCTGCTGCCTAACGGCTCTGAAATATTTTTGAAAGCATGAAGGTAAAAGGAAAGTTGCAAGGAGGGGTAAGAAAGGGGACAATGAAGTGGCGGGCACGTATTGTGCGGAGCTCCCAGCATGGGTGAGGAGCGGCAGGAAGAAAAGCACAGACTGGTTTGTTGAGATCGCGCAGCCTTTCCATATCGTCTCAGATGTTTCACTGGACTGCTGAGGTCTGTCTTGTATTGGCAAGCGCTATACTATGCGGGGCATTACTGCAAGGTATTTCCTTCAGCTCTGGCACATACTGATATCTTTCAAATCAAGCTCTACATTTAAGGAACCGTGCAGCAGGGAAAGAACAAAAGCTTCCTTTGATGTTCCCAACTATGCAGTGTTTAGCAAAAAATGCAAATGTTCTTCAGTGTTAGGGAACACTTATCAATATTAAGGAGTACACGGACGGGAAGAAAGAAGCAAGAACAAAATACAACACTTAACAAGAGGGTAATTTAGCCTGTTGGCAAGCGCTTAAAGTCTAGTTCATGAAAAATTACTTGCACAATTGTTTTGCAGGGTTTCTGGGCTTTTATGCATAAATCATAGTATTGATTCAACGCGAATATCAAACTTACTCAGGTGTATAACTGCATGTGGGCAGAGTTAAAGCAAGAATGGATTTAACTGTGGAAATTGAAGAGGAAAAAAACCATCCCCCCTGTTGCTTCTACATGTTTTGCTACAATAGTCAAACAGCTGGAATGTATGCAGATTGTTAATTAAAACGTAGTGGTAGCCACCTTCTGCAGCAATCTCCGGAGGACGTCCAGGCAGCAGAGAACTGCCAAGCAGAATCTTTTATCCACCCATTTTCTTTCCTTTGGGACTGAATTATTATTATTATTTTTTTTTTACCCAGAGACGAAAGACTAAAGATAAAGAATAATGGACCCCCAAATTAAGTGGGACCGTAGGATAAAAATAAACTCAATTTTCAGTTAGGAAAAAAAAAAAAGAAGAAATGTGGTAAAAAGGTGGGGGGTCGGTTTGACTTCCTGCGATTCCTATGGGCTGACTAAAGTCCATTGGTTTGTTCATTCTGTTTCTTTAAAAGCAGGGATGCGTTTTCGCAGTATTACCATATGCACAATGGATAGTTATGCAGGAGGGTCTCTAAGGATGATGTGCTATTCAGGAAAAATAAAAAGCAAAGCCCTGGAAATGAAAATAGACACTGAGAATCCATATCACTTGCACAGGCATGCAGTCACATAATCACTTTCTATCCTCATTCATCCCTCAATATTTTCTAACAGGCGCATTATATGGCATCCAAAGATGTTCTGCTGATCTGATTACATAGCTTCAGGAATGCTACCCCTACCTTCCCCCGCTCGCTCTCCTATAGAAGATGTAAAACCAAGTCCTCACTAGTGCAGGCTGGAGCATTTTCTATATCTTCAGCAACTCGTTTGCACTAGCTCCAGGACTGAAAGTTTCTTGGAAGCGTGATTGTACCATACAAATGCATAACGATAGGACTGAACGGCAGAGCAATATTATTAGCATTATATATGCTGCATGCTGGAAACAACAACAACATCAAGAGTAATAATGCTACTGCTGCTACTGCTACTGCTAATGATAATGATGGAAGTGCCTAATGGCCCTAGTTGTGGAGCAGGATCCCATTTTGCTTTGTCTCATGTAACTGCAGTGATGGAGAGCCACTCTCCGCTCCAGGGAGCTTGCAGACCTATGTTCTGCTGTAGAAGTGGTGGACTTAATGATCTATTAAGTTTCCACATCCCAAGCAAGTAGCCAGTTAGATGTTTCTTCTTTATCTTGGATCCCTTGAATGAAAAGCAAATGGGATTGCTGGAGAGAGAGTAGCACCTTGAGCAGAGGATCGGGTGTTGCAGGACAGCTGGATTCTCAGCCATTGACCTGCTCCGTTGTCCTGGGCAAATGGCTTGGAGTTAGACTACAGCTTCCCCAGGAAGCATTGTGACTCTAAGATGCATTTTTGGACAACCTCCTTCCCTGCTTATCCCCTTGTCCGAGGGAGGGATACAAACGGTGGGGAAAGTCAGGCAGGCACAGCCTTCACACAGCTTCCATCCTTCCGTACGCCTGGGTGGTTCCTCTGAAGTCCCACATAGCGTTAGGCTTAGGATAGCATTTAATTTGTCTGAGTGGGATGCATCTCCTACTTGGCTATATAAGACAGGGACAAAGTCTGAACCCCAAGCACTGATGCAAAGCCCACTGAAGTCAAGGGATCTAGGACTCCTTCAGGGTCTCTGCCTCAGCGGTGGAGAGACAGTAGATCCAGCTTTCCCTTCTTCTGCATGGCAGGGCTTTGTGACTTGCCTTCAGTGGCTCTGTCCTCTTCTCCTCTGCCACCCATAAAGTCAAGGGCATGTTTCTTGATCTGACCTATTCATGCATTGTCTCCCTGAGCTGCAGAAATGTGTTGAATAGCAAGAAACACCAAAATCTCTTGGAAATATGAAGAACAAAGGAACTTGAGAAGGTCATCCTAGAACCCATGGAGAATGCTCTATCCAATTCCGCTTTGTAGCTAATGAATTCACTTTACCGGCAATCACTAACTGGATTAAGTCCCCCTAAAAGAACATGCCTACACCTTCACTTGGTAAAAAAGACAAATATAGTAGCCCAGAAGGAAAGGGCCCTCTATGACGACATGCCTACTAGTTAAGGGGTTATGGGTGCAGAGATAAGGATGTTAAGCTCAATACAAGGTCCCTAGCCAACTCCTCTCCAGAAAAGCATGTGTGCAAGTGTTGAGCTTTGGACGTGGTTTTTAAATCCTGTGAACTTTCAGAGGACTTAAGCACGTAAGTGCAAGCTTAACTTTAAGCATGCACTTAAGTGTCTTGTTGAATCAAGGCCCCAGCATTTAGGCATCAGTTACGGAAGCATGTGCTTTGCTTTTAGCAAGGGGTGTTGTGCCGTTGATTTAAATACAAATGCCTGCGTTTAAAGTAGGTGCATATTTAAGTACTTCTTTGAAACAAGGCCTAGCTAGGCAGTCAGCCATATCCCCGCTTTGGACTGAATAGCAGAGATCAGAGACGGAAACATCTCTTTAAGTCATCAGTGCAGTCCAGGCTAATGCTGAGCGGTTCCCTACCATTTCATATCTAGTGCTCTGGTCAGTCGAATAGTAAATTACTGAGGGTCAATGGAGCTTCCCACATTTCCTGTGGAAGAGTCTTTCACAGTCTAGTGGGCTTCAGCATAGGATGCTTTCCCCTGATATTCAGCCCGCCTGTCCCTTTTGATAGTCTCATCCCATTACTCTTGGTTGTGCCTGCTTTTGCACAAACTTTTCTTCCCAGTGTTTCCATCCCCCAGATGCATGAAGATGCCTTAACACAGAGCCGCACCTCTTTACCTGTTGGCCTTTTGGCTTCCACCTTCGCCCAAGCTCCCCAAACAGGGACACCGCTGTGAGCAGGGAAGTGAGTGGGCTGGCGGCACGCTGCGCATGGAGGGTGAGGATCTGGACTTGATTATCTCAATGCTCCTTACTGCTTTAGGACAAAGTTAAGGATGAATATTGCCTTGAAAGCAACTCAAGCAGAACTTCTTCACAGAAGGAAAGGTCTGAAACTTGAAACAAACTGCCAAAAGCAGCAAGAAGAAACAGCCAGGCTTAGGTTTCCGTTTACTAGTCCAAGATCTAATCAGAAAATCATATTTAAGGTAATGGGATCCAGAACGAATTGATGTCATGTCTCAGCTATTTAAAACCATGTTGCGCTGGCCTTAATTCATCCTTTCAGACAGCAGCAGGACAGAAGAAAAACAAAGGACAAGTCTTTAAAAAGCATGTTTTTGTCACTCCTGTTGGCCTTAGCCAAAAGAAAAAGTGTGTGGGGGGGGAGTGTGAAACGGATGGGGTTAAGTTCAGTGTATTGCTTTATTATGTGACATCCGCCCTTGGACCAAAGCAGACATGGGGTCCCCAAGTCCCTTTTGGTCTCTGCAGGTTATAATTTGTGGAAGAGTCTGCATCCTTTCCATCATGCTAATGAAATGAAGTTCTTTATGCACCTAGAAAGAAACGTGCTTGCTGCCATCCTCCACTCCACATCAGATGTGAAGGGCCCGGTCGCTCTAGCCAAGACGTGTTTACCCTTGGCTCGGCGTCTTTATTACGATTGTGACATTAAGGGCCTGTTCTTTCTCAGAGTATCACAGCACTGCGGACTTGCTAAGAGAGCTCCTGGAACGCATCCCATCTTTCAAAATGAAAAGAGCAATATGGTTTTGCTGAATCAAGCTGGGCATTAAAAAGCTCCTGTTGTGTGGTTAGAGAAGGAAGGGCACGCGGAGATGCTTCTTGATAAACTCCCTCTGAATGAAATCAAACTGCTAGACATGCTATCAAGCCAGTCCATCATCATCTCTGAAAAATTGTTGCAATCAATAGTAACAGGCAGTAACGTTGCCAGGTGAAATCAGCATCGTTCTGGTTTGCCTGTGGGATGATATGCTAGCACATGTACATTTCCATGCCAATCCCACCCCTGCCACCCTTGGATTTAATTTTTTTTTCTTTCGTAGAAAGACTTGTTTGTGGGTTTGGTATTAATATTTTGCAGGCCAGGCAGCACCTTCTGTGCTCAAGCGGTCTGCAGAGGGTCCCCCGAGGCGCGTGGGAGTTGCATACACAGAGCAAGGGCATGCCATGGCCCTAGGCCCGAGTACCGTGGAGGATGGGGAGATGGGAGCCGTGAAAAGCACGGACTCCGCCGCAAACTGGAGGACGAGCCAGTTAAGGGCGTGATTCCTGTCTTTCTTTCCCCAGCAAGCGCTATCCTGCCTTACTCCGTTCTGCTGGCGGAGATGGAGGGTTACCCTGCTGATGGGGGGAATAGAAAGCCCCATGCAAAATAGCAGCTGAGCACAAAATGACCTTGTGGTCCATTGTGTCGTACTTGTGGTTTTCAGTGCTTCTCGGTGCCGGTTCCCTCTTCTGTTTTTGTTCTTGAAATGGAAATTGTAACACTAGCCTCATCGCTTCTCATTGCCGTGATCGCGTCTCCTAGAGATAACCAGCAATGGAGCTTAAAACCCGGCGTCGCCGTCGTGATCAATGCACCACAAACAGTTGGAGGAAACAAGCAGGTCTCACCAGACTGAGCCATTAATCCCTACCTACAAAGAGGAGTAGCCTCTGCCACTTTTCCCCTCGTGTTGCTATTAATCCAGGGTTAGTTGTCCTCATTTTGCAGCTAGTTCGCAGCATTTCTTTTTCCCAGCGGCTTTCCTGTCCCAGGAAGGGAACAAAAAGCCTGCAGGCAGAGAGGCGTCCTTCAGGACCACGACACGGGTCCCTGGCTCTGTACAGGCAGCGCTCCCACCCTGTACTGCGAGATGGAAAAAGAAAATCCATCTCATCCCTATAATGGATGATACGGTTCCTTTGGTACACACACGCTCTGTATTAGGCTTTTCTGACACCATTTTCATTATTGCTCTAATGTGCCATGGTAGAGCACAGCTAAACAGTTTTACTAGCAAATACGATTAGTTTGGTACATTATATGTTCAGAAACAAGGAGCAATGTTGGGAACAGCGCTGTGCTAATTAATTGTTGCTCAGCCCCCACCCACCCTCGTCACTGCCTCATCCCATGCTGGCATCTCTCCAACCATTGATGGCTGTTGGCTTTTACAGGAACGATTGATGTGGCTGGTTTCATTTCTCCCTTTTTTCCAAGTGTTCTCCTCACCCCGGTTTTCCCAGTGGCTTTCTTTCCTCCACCTCCTTCCCCATCCCTTTCATCCTTTGGTAGCCGCAGCTGCCTCTGGCCAGAGAGAAAGCAAACACCGCTTTCTCCCGTAGTTTGCACCGGCGCTGTTCAGCGAACTGATGGAAGAGATGGCAGCAGGGGAAGGAGAGGGAAAGTTGCCACCGGCATGATAAAATATCTTCCTTCTTTCAGAGGCCAAATCGATGCGAAATGAAACGCCTGCCTTCCTAGCCACAGGGAGAGGTCCGGTTTCAGCCCTATCGCCGTCCAAGCTCCACCCCAGCCCTTGGCTCGTGTCACCTGGCTTGGCCCTATTGCAGTTCATGGCATTAGGGTCGACAGGTAAAAACACAACATTTCTTGGGGTTAATTTATGCCAGCAGAGGATGCAGCCGCCAGTCCCCCGCTGCACTCGTTGTATTTGATCCCATCGACTGTGGAGGATCAATGTAGGGAGCGGCTCTTTGGGCTGGAGGGCACAGGATGGTCATTAACTCTTCTGACCCGATATGTGCCTCTGAGTGAAGGTGCCTTCCAAAATTAGGACTTCCTGAGCCCTCTGGGAACATTTAAAGTCCTTCCTGAGAGTCCATTGGCTTAGTAGGGAAAGAAAGCCCTTGAACTGAGGGGCTGGGATTCTCCCTGGGTTTCACCGTACCTCTGAAGGCACCCGGAGGTTACTGGCTGCTGTCAGAGACAGGATGCTGCCCAAATGGTCCAGGTTACCATGGCAATTGCTTTTGCACCTAGTTATGAACAAGCCTTTCAAACACGTATTTAATCCCAGGTTCAGCTTCCCATAGAGCCGGCCCACAATGCTAGGGGCCTGACACTGAAAGGACCCCGAGTATCGAGCAGCACAAAGGAGTTAGAGGTCGCTGTTAATGATGCTCGGAGCAGGGCCCCCGCTTTTATGTCTGGCATCCAGACGGCTGGAAGGAGGGAGCTGCATTGTGGACCCTGTTTAAATATTGATCATGCCATATATTTGCTACAATCAAAGCCTGTTGCCTCCTCTGTGTGTCTACAGCCTGAATGCTTTCTGGAATGTTTTCCTGGAAATAGGAGAAAGCTCCTTGAGTTATGGTGTTAATAAGAGAGGCACAGAAGGAGTCCCCGATGTTCAAACAGCAGCCAAAGAGAAAGTGTTTTCCATTGCCAGGGGCCTCCGAACACCCTGTGACTTTTAATGTTTTTCCATCAGCCGTGCTGATGAGCCACTAATACGGGGCCTTCAAAAGTCAGTTAGCTGAGGCTCCTGGAGCTCTTTCAAGGGCATGTTTATCTTGCTATTTCAAAATTGAGGTAGTGAGTAATGGCAGAGCTGCAGACGAGGGGCCTGAGACGACTGGGTCTTCTAGTCCGTGTGTCCTTCATTAAGGCCCCAATCCAGCACCGTACTTATGCATCTAATTAAGTTCAGGGCCGCGAGGCATCCTTAACATCCATGGGCAGATTTAAAGATTAACCGGATCGGATGATACGTTCCACCAGGGTCTGAGCCAAGTTGCTGAATACAGAGTATTTGATTCCATTCGGTGCCGGCATTATTGTGATTATTCTTTACCAGTGGTCTTGCAGCAACGTGCAGATGCCCCAGCGACACGTCGGGTGCCGTGCACCCACGTAAGAGGAGGAGCGTCCTGGGTCAATCTAAAGTGAGGCGGGAAATGCCCTGGATGAGGTGGGGCAAGGCATGGAAACACCAAACATGCACAGCATATACATCTGTAGATGTACACAACCTTTTAATGAGCGTTATAAAGTGAGCCAGGTATCTCGAATGGCGATGTGATCTAACCTGGGCATACCGCTGGCGGGGTGCTAGGACTGGCTAGCACCATCGCAGAGCCGAGATCGTGATGGTGCTCGCAGGTCAAAGGAAATGGCAGGACGTTACATCTTCTGCGAATGCAGTAGGCTCTGTTGCCACCAGTGCTGGAACGACAGGTGTTCATTCGGGGAATGGTCCGTCAGGTGTAAACTTGCCAGCGGCTAAACCGACCTCTTGGCTGTTATTGCCGGCATGCAACGAGACTCTCAAGTGACAATGAACGGTTGATGCATTCAGACGGGCGAAAAGGGAAGCGCCGCGAGATGCTCCAGAGGAAAAAAAAAGACTCCTTCCACAACCCTAATGCACATGACCACCTACGCTGTGCTCTGCATAGCGGGGAATACATCTGTCCAGTCCCACGCGGTCTGCAGGTCTTCAGCAGCACGAGACCTGTTCATATTATATAAAGGGAAAATCTACCCTGCAATCTGCAGAGGCAGACAACTCTGAAGGGGACAGCAAAATGCACGTTGAACCTAGCTGGTTAGAGCAAGAGGCAGGTCTCTCTGGGTCTTAGGGTCATGCCTCAGTTTCCCAGTCTGCAAAAAGACTGGCCTGCCTGAGAGCCCTGGGCGTTGGGAGTTGTAGGGGGCTGTAAGCTTTGGACTGAAAAGTATTTTTATTGTGAATTTTAGAAGTTGTGCCTTCTGATGTGTGACAAGACAGACGTGGGTGATAGACTATTCCCTTGCTCCCCTGCAAGGAGGAGTAAAATATGCCAGGAGGAGCAAGTCCCCGTCTGTTACCAATCTCAGGACAGGATATTAATTTTTAAAGAAAGAAACCAGCCAGGCTCTTCTTTTTCCATCAAATCCCATTTTTTTTTGTTTTTTTTCTAGGATAACTTAGGGCTATTTAATAAAAGCAAAGTCTCTGGTAATTTTTCAAGACTTGCTGCCAATCCGCGGAGACCATCTCTTTATGTAGTTTTGTGTTTCACTAACTACAGCTTCTCGAGGCAAGGAATAGATTTTTCTTTGTTTCTGCTCGAGTTAGGCGACAACTCCCGACTACTCTCAGCAAATATTCATGCACATTTCAAGAAGTAATATAGCTCCGGCTGTGTCCCCATCCATTTTGCATTCACTTTCCCTGTAGTTTTGAGTGAACGTTTGCCTGCCGGGATTCTTTTTTTTCTCTTGGAAACAGCAAATTTTAAGTGACTATCAAGAGAGATGTATAAAAGCAGATTTCAAATTCTTTGTTGTGCCTGATCCCGGGGCATATACTCCTCCAATCAAGAAGGGGATACAGAGGGCACGCGATCTCTGCATCATATTGAACGACCGTAAATTAGGATTATCAAATACAAACAGTTTGCTAATGGTCTTTTCTGTGGACTGAGAATTGCTGGCAGATTTTTTTTTTGCCTGAGCATGTTGTACCACATATATGCTGGGAGAGCACGAAAGCAGCATACATCAAATCTGCTTTGCCCCTGTAGCTTCAAAGGTAGAATTAGGTCGTTAATTAAAAGGGTAGAAAAATTGCTGGGAAGGGTCTTGCAAGGGTAAAAGGATGAAAGTTGTTCCTGCTGAAGGTGGAAGTACCTCTTAAGTCTTATGTAAGTGACAATTAAGAAGTGCATAACCCTCGTGCTGGCCCCTTGGTATAAGGGTAGGTTTCATTTTAGGTAAATGGCTGTTGTGCCTGTGAATGAAACTCATGTTCCTCTTCCAAGCATCCCTTCTAAGCACAGACTACCAAAAGCATAGTTACTTTTCTGCCTTATAAAATGATCTAGATGTCATGCTTTTAAAACTTACCCAGCTATACCGTGCAGGTATAACCATGCTCCATTATATTTCTAATACATATCGAAACCACAGAGTTTATACAGCAGCAGCACTGCCTGATTTGGACGTATTTTAAACGCATTTTTCCCACTGAATTAAAATAACGCATCACACTATCTTTGCAAAGATTATCCACCCTGGTAGGTTTTTAAATCTGGAGTGCAGCTTCCCTTTGCATTTTCAACATGGAAAAAGCCATGTGGTTTTACATAACTCAGAAACACTGCCTTGCACGTGGCGCGGAGCATGCAGGATGCCAGGAAAAGCACCATAGGACGAGGCCATCTGAGTCGGCTCTGTGAAGCACTCTCAACTCCAGTGGTTATATTAAAACAGCCTTTCCTCAGTTCAGAAACTCCTGAAGTTGTATCGGTGAATGGTCTGAATCCCATTGGTTAAGTGATACCGAGAGGAATGTCTGCTGGAGGATGTGATTAATGGTCTGTAGCATCATGCCCTGCAACAAGCTTTTTCGAGATCTCCACGCTTTCGAGATCTCCACGCTCGCTATACAGACTCCAGAGCTGCTCTGTAAGCACCTGCTGAGAAGCAGTGCATACAGCTAGCCTGTCTAAATATTGGTCTCTGCAGTGAGAGAGGCATTTAAAAGCAGCCTGCAAAGAGGACCCAGAAATCAGACCTCAGAAATGAACGGTTCCTGTAACTCAGCAACTTAGCAGAAAGTCTTATCATTTAACACTGCATTACAGTCCCAAATATGCCGATCACCTGAAGGGAAACGATAAAAAAAAGGCTTGTCAAGGGCCAGCAAACCTGAGCAAGGGTGACCAAGTTTAAAGAAGCAGAGAGGAACCATTTGTAAGTTAATTTAAGGCCCCTGCTTTAAGCAATGTGCTTTTTCTCATGGTGTTTCTATTTCAAAAGAAAGACGGTCCGTCCCGTGGGGGAAGCGGTAAAGAACGCCAGGTCGCCTGGTGCACTGCTACCGTGACACAAGGCTATGCATTGGCTGCGTGCTGAAGATCAAGGGCAAGAGGCAAGTATGGAGGGTGCAGGCATTGTGGTTTCTTTAAACGGTGTAACCCCCTGAAGGTGTGTTTTCCTCCACTTCGAGATCAGGGTAACTGGCAACCAAACCCTATCAAGTCAATGCACAGCGTCCTTTCAAAGGAAGGTGCAACAGGCCCGCGTCAAATGAAAGAAAAAGTGCAGCAAGGCTAAGAATAGATGCAGTCATTGTGGGAATAATGAGGGATGGGGAAGAACCGGGGAAACCTCCAAGTACTGGGCATTTGGGAGAAAGCACCCAAGCCGTCTGGACGCGCTTCTGCACCTGCAGCTGCATTCACAACTCGAAGGCGGTGGTGTTCAATCAGGAACAAGCGACCCTGTTTAAACAGAGGGCGTTAGCAAGGCAATGCCACATCAGGCTGCGTGGACCTGCATATCTGAATCTGCCGGAGATGGGAAGCCCTCCCCGGGTGGCAGGGAGATGCCAGGGAGACAGCCTCTTCCCAGAGATGCAGCCAGCACGGCAAATAAGACAAACATTTCTGCACCTCTGTGAGAAGAGGGAGAGAGAAAATACTGGGTTAGGTTGAGGTCTAGGCAACATTTGCGCAACGGGGATTTCCCCCTCAGTCTATCGTACCTTATTTTCCTGCTGCTTCCTCAGCAACGGTGAGATGGTAGCTGTGCAGGGACCGGGTGAGCAGCAAAGGACTTTGCATCGCCTGGATAAGGTGCACCCAGAGGAACAAAACCTGTGATCCAGGTTCTCTCCCCGTTGCATCCAACCCATTGATGCAAAATGAGGTAGGCTCTGCCCTCCCACTGTGCACCGGCTACACCGAGAAGAGTGATGGGCCCCACTTCCAGCCCAGGCAGGGCCCTCCGGGAGTCTCCGTTCCTCTTGGGAGCTGGATCCCTGCTCTCCCTCCCGTTACACTCTTCCCGGAGAGGGCTCGTTAAGTGTCACAGCATAGCCCGCTCCCTTGGAAATGCTGCTCCTTCGGCCGGCCTGCCTGCTGCCAGCGAGGCGAGAGCGGCGAGCACGCTCCGGAGCCATTGCTTGCACCGTCTGACGCGGGGGCATTTCATGAGCGACATTCTGCCTTGCTTTACCCGCAGCCTTTCCAGGAATCAGAAGGGAGCCAATGCGTAGCCGATGTGCAGTGTTTTCAGCCGTTTCCCCTCTGTCCCCTCCCTTCAGTTTAAATTGTGTGGCCTCCGGTTATTCTTTTCCATTGACACAAAGGGAAAATATATAAACAGCAGCAAACAACAAGCAGGGTAGAGAGACCTCAACTGCATCAGCAAAGAGCCCTTTCCAGCTCCTTTCGATAGAGATTAACATTCATGCCGTACCAGATCTGCAACCTGTTTGTTTGCTTTGCAGAAAAGCTTGCCGTGGTCCAGATTGTCGATGCAATTGTTTTATGAAGTGCATTTCCTGTGGACACTGCCTTGGCATGTTATTCTCATTATACAGGAGACAGGGGCATATTTACCAATCAGCTGCACTGGCCAAAGCCAGGGGCAACGTTAAACAAAGGGGAACATCCAGCAGCCAAGAGAGTGGAAGAGGAGAGAGGCACAGATGGTTTTCGGCAGGCTGCTTTCACGTCTGCTGTAATGTGGCTGAGTTGCGTGCGTGGCCGTAACCCTCCTGATGCTTTCTGCCTCAAGTTGCAAGGGCACCACATGTATGGCACTCGCCCACGGTACATGGAGGCTTTGCCTCAACTCCAAATGGAGCATCTGTACGTGCCACTGGACGTCTCTACTAGGTCTGGCTTGATGGGACAATACGGCTGGTGCCCAGGAAGGGTTCATCTCTCTGCTTAATTGCATCAGTTAGGGTGAAGATCCCCTCTGCAGAAGGCCAGCATGAGGCTCTGGTATTGTATGAGAACCTCTTTAAGTCTGAAAAGAAGGTTTATTGGGGCAGGAAGGATGGCCCAGTAGTTAGGGGGCTGGACGAGGACTTAGGAAACTCTGTCATAGACACCATGCCCCAAATCAGTTAGAATCAGGTTTTAAAGGTGCAGAGACTGGACACACACAGTGTTGACGGGGGAGAAAGTCAAAGGAGAACACAGCATCAGCCAGATCGATGGGTCTGTAACCAGTTGGCCTAATTTGGTTTAAACCGTGAGCAGTCACATTTCCACCAATGCTGAGCACGTGCAATATGGGCATAAAGCACGTGCAAATCCAAATGTGCATCCCCACTTGGCACTGACTTTACGCCCAGACTTGGGGACAAGATGCCAGACACTGGAGCACTGGGTCCGCAGTCTTTCATGTTCAAGGAGGTGATGATAATTTTACCTCCAAAGACTGGAAAACCTGTTAACACGTTTAGAAATACTCCTAGACACAGAAGTCAGCCTTTCCTGGGGCTTTTACCTCCCTTTCCTGGCTGCCCCAGTTTCTTTCAATGTGTTTTCTTTACAGTCTAACTCATTCCCAATAGCTTGCAGCAATCTGCTGAAGTTTATGAATCGACTTATCACTTTGTTAACTGTGCATTCATTTCTAAGGGGATGGTTAATTTTAATGCAGATGGGGATTGAGTCATCCGCCTGCAAGTCTCTGAGACCCAGAAGAAAACAAGGGGTGCAATGATTTGCTGTCCTGAAACCAGCAGGAAGGTTTTCTGAGCGTGAGAGAGCATTTTCTTGCCCGACCCTGATGTTCTGGCTGGCGGTGGAGTCACGTCAAAAGAGATTAAAGCTGCCTTTTAGTGGCTCCTTGAAATTGGTATGCGCTGAGCTCTGGGGTGAGTTAGTGCATCTCCACTGGAGGCAATGAATTGCATGGGCTTTCCATGGAGGAGGAAGTTCACCTGAGTTTTTCCACCGGCCTTAGAGATCCGTATCTTTATTCTGCTTTCGCTGCCCTGCAGAAACGTGGCTGAAACGCACCCTGGCTCGGATCACTCCCACTGCAGTGGCTGGGTGCCGTGTATGATTCCTGTAACACGGGTCCGCCGCTCCTTATCAACGTCCTCCAGCAACTAGTGTCCTGCAGTGCCAAGGACACGGGCAGGATGGCTCCCGTGCCTCTTGACCGATGCTATGTTGAGTCGCGAGGAACGGATGTCCCCTTTTGCAAGGGAAGCCCGAGACTTTTACAAATTGCACCCAAGGTCCTGGCCCCAATGGACATGGAAGGGTTTACAAGCTTCCCACTCACTCAGGCAAGGTTCTTTGAGTAGATGTGAGATCTTTTATTAGACCAATGAACATTTTTTTTTTCCAACTATCCAGTTGGTCTAAGAAAAGATCTCCCATCTGCTCAAGGAACCTTACCTGCCTATGTGTGTCCTTAGACCAACATGGCTGCAACCAAAAACCCAGCTCTTATTCATTCATTCATTCGTTCATTCATTCATACATTCATTCATTCAGGTATGCTGCCCGAGAAGGCTCAGTGTGGCTCACAATAAAAGGCAGAACAACCCACAAGATACGAAACAAGCCAATCTCTCACGGGGTACGGCTATGCAGATCAGTGATTCACAGCCAGGACGCTGCGGGACCCAGAGCCTTTGAAGGGCGCCAGGAGGTGGGAGGAGAAGAGCCCGGTATAGGAGGTCAGCGGGTACAGCGCCGGCTCTCTGCTCAGACCCTCCGCAAGAAGTAAGCGCCGTGTAATACTCGTGTTAGCTCAGTTCATGAGCATTATGAAGGGGTGCCTCGAGTCCAAAAAGGTTGATTACTACTAGACTGGGTAATCACAAGGGACCTTTTTCACCACTAAAACTTCACAACCCATTTACCTATGCGAAGACTGCCGCTACAGTTCCCCCTCAGCCCTCTTGCAGCTCAGACCCAGCGTTATTTGTTCCTCCAAGAAGATATCGGCCCCCGTCCCAGAGGGCCCGCAATGGGAAAAGACACAGGAGGCAGATGAGGGAAGGGGTGAGGGAGGTGGGAAGACAGAGGAGCAGAAATATGGCTTTTTGTCTAGATAATCTCATTTTGCAACCCGCCTAATCCTCATGCTTCCCTTTCTCCATCTTCCCATTTTACCTGTGGCCACTGTCTGGCCACACCGTCTTCTTAATTCCAACACACAGGAGCAACCATCAGAGCTGCTTTGCTGTGCCACCTAATTAAAAACCTCCACAGAGCACTTTTTTATTTTTTGCACATTTTTGAGATGTGTCTGACATTCCAAACACAACTTTCATCTCAGAAACTCAGCCTGTTGCCATAGAAATTGTAACTGGAGAGTCTCTGGGTTGTTAGCTCGTGCCCTCGGGGATTACAAATGCTCAGAGACCCTGCTGCTCGCTGCCGGCCCCGCTCTCCGCCAGTCACCTAGGGAGAGGAGCGGGCTGAGCCGGAGTCAGACGTAGGGAGCAAGAAGCAACTCGGCTGGCCTAAGAGCAGGTTCCTTTAAACACAAACATGCACACGCGCATGACCGCGGACACGGAAATCCAGAGGGCTTGTTGGCCCAGGGAAATATGTGCCAGCTCAGAGAAATGCATGTTTAAGAAGCTAAACGAGTGTGTAGAATAACAATAATCTGCAGTACTGTAGCAGCCTCTGCCTCGTGACCATGGGGTGCTGTATAAATACTAATTAATGAAGCCTCACCATAGCTCTGGGAGGTGGGTAAGGATTATTATTCCACTTTTACAGGGGAGCTATGCTGAAACCCTACGAGGGGCATCTTGTTAAGTCTTTGGAAGAGCCAGGAGTCCCGACACCCCCCCCCCCCTTTGCTGTTTTCTGCTCCCCAAACTTCCCAGGACGCGAGTCCGGGTGTCCCGATTCATTTTCTCTTGCTCCGAACGCTCGAAACATCGCCGTTTTCTCGATTCCTGAGAGCTGCACAACAAGCACAGAGGATCAAAGATCAGTAAAGCCCCACCGCTTTATAACAGGTCAGGATCTGGCCTCGGTAGACAGATCAGGGTCTGAATGGGGAGCACAAGTGAGTATAAAACAAGGATTTGTCTTATAAACTGAATCCTCCCCTTCCTTGATTGCTGTGACATATTTCCCTTTGAACATCTTAGCTTCTATGTGGACTTGTCTACCCCGAAAGGTCAGGGGACTACATTGTACTTTGCATTATCTCTTCTCTGCTTCCCCTGGCTCCCTGCAGATCCCCGAGAGTAATCATCCCTCCGGCACCTTTCCCCGCAATGCTTTGACACTCCCAAATCCAGTAGAGACTTCTCTGGACTTTAATTAATGAGATAACAAAAGGGAAACACCCAACGAGTGAACCCCCTGAGTTGAAGACTTTATCTGTGCTGTGCAGCTGCATCTTTTTATTTTTTTTATTTTTTTTTTTTGAGCTGCCTTCCAAGTCCGTCAATACCGTTTCCCATTAAATTAAATAGCTTATTGACTGGTGTGAGACGTGGCCACAAGGCTGATAGGATCCAAGCGCAGTACTTTCTCAGCGCAAACAATCACAGGTCACTGCACAGTAAATCAGTTGGTAATGGAGTTTGAACTCTGAGAATCAGTTCTGTGTACCCTTTTTATTTGTTTTTAATTTGTATCAATGGTAATTCTGTCCGTTTCAATTTATGTGATGGCAGCAGCTTGCGGAGCAACGGAAACACCATTTTTCTTCTCGTTAACCGTTGAGTTCGCAGCGCTGTGGCAGCCAGGTATTTCCAAACACGTTCCAGCGTCCAGACAGGGCCCAGAAGCAGCCAGCTCAAATCCCGTTTCATTTGCCCATTGTTTTTTCGTAGGGACGGCGCGGGGATGAATCGCTCTAGTGCGAGCGTGAGGAATGGCACAACCGTGCGCTGCCCTGCGAACGCATAGTGTTTGATGCACGGGCCCGTTCGGTTCTGCTCTCTCGTAGGCCTTACAGAGATTGAGGGACTTAACGCGGGTGTGTGAATCATTTGGACACGTCTGCAGGAATTCCAGCTTCTGGACATGTAAAGCATAGGCTCCCAATGTAGGGTCACAGCGCCCTCCACCCAACATTGACTATGCATCACTGCCACGGCTCTCCTCGTTGCATGCATGCGTCTAGGTGCCTCAGACCTTGCAGCTGCCTAGTCGTGTCAGGCAGCCGCGGCCTTAGGGGAGGGCACACCAGGTGACAGCCAAAATTTTGAACCTAGAATATAGCTCAGTGTTAAAAAACCCTCTGTTTTATCGATATCGCATTAAGATACTTTTGTTGCAGTTTCATGGACAGGGCAAAGTGAAATTGAAACCGAAAACATCCGACTTGCTCATTGGTCATCACAATCAAGCCTCAAATGACTCTCTTGCCCAGGGCCCCAGCAACCCTAAGGCACCGCTGTGTTGGGGTCCCTATCGTATGGGTGTAGGGGAAAATCTCCTCTCTTTGCTCCCTGCTCATTGAGTCTGAAGATCATTAAAAAAAAAAATAAAAAATTGCTGGATTAGCAATGGCAAAGGTTTGCGCCTTCATTGCTCATGCATCTGGGTCCTGGAAGCCTTTAGTTGCTTAATGGATTCATTGAAGTGATAATATGAGGTGATTGTGTGTCAGGATGTTAAAACAGTGATAAGGCAGAGCACTAGAACAACATTATCTCTGCTAACGGCATTATAATGGTCAGGGAATGTTTCTGGAAGTAAATGCGATATTCCCATAAACACCAAATGAATTCATAGCATCTTGGTTATTAATTTAAATTGTTGCCAAGACAAGAGGTGGCTTTTCATCTTCTCGGTGCACATTTGCTTAGCACTGCAAAAGGAGATAGGCAGGCAAGGTCTGTTTGCAAAGTTACACACATGTGCGCGCACGCACATGCGCGCACACACACGGTTCCTCCATAATATTTTGGGAGTCTATATGGAAGTGTTAGGAAAACTGTCACTTGTGTAACTCCTTTGCAACCAGAGTGTGATTTTTTTTTTTTA
>JAGPOW010003356.1:7606343-7624015 GCA_030014935.1 Caiman crocodilus | reverse complement strand
CCCCCCCCCGCATAAAGGACGGCAGAGGATTAAGCATTATGTTTTCTTTTCACAAGGCTGACCTACGCGACTTGCCAAGTTTCACACAGTGACGCTGTGCAGGGACCAAGAATTGGACACAGATCTTCTGAGTCTTATTTCAAGGGCCTTCATCACCATCCTCCAGACTCCCCGCGACTTATTTGATCCAACCTGTGGTCACTGTTGAGCTCTTTCTGCGCAGAACAGAACAGATTCGAGTTTGCAATGGCTAAAATATTCTCCCATCGTTCAGAAGTCCCAGGGACTCCCGATTTCCTCCCATGATTTGTTTCCAACGAGGCCTGACTAGTTAATACAGACGACGGGTAGCCTTGCTTAGCTGGAGCTTAGCCAAGGAGATTTAGTGACAGGGATTAGGCTAATAGGATCTTTAAGGCTTATTGGGAAATAATTGATCAGGAATGCAGTCTTTGCGGCTTCTTTGTTTCTCCGATATGCCTTGGCCTTGTCCCTTCTTCCTAATGGTTTTGGGCTAACGTTGCATCATGTGACATCGCTTTCTGTGACGCACCCTAATGCAACAAGGTGGTTCTGGCCCTCGCCACCTCGTCCACACTCGGCGTGCCTCTTGCAGCGGGAAGGCGGAGCTGGCATGTGATGGGAAATAGCAGCGCCCAGGCGCTTGTGAGGCTTCATTTCCACTCTGTTCACTCCGCCGGCTCCACGTAATGAGGGTTAGAAGCATTTCTTGTATTTGGGTTTCATTTTCACGATGTTGCTGGGGGGAGAGCGTGCACGAGCGGAGCACACCCACACCCAGAGCAGCGAATGGGCTGTGCCAGCCATTCGGCAACCGTCCGATGCAATGCGGCTCGCAACGTGGGAGCAGGGCTCTCCGACCTCCCAGGGAGCACGAAACAGAATAAATCATTTTTGTAACTAAATATAGTCTCCTTCCGCCCACTCCAGCACAGCAAATCAATCACAGCCAGAACAATAACAGCAGCAGCAGAGAAGAGAAGCGTTATGAAGTCAGAATGGGGAATTATTGATCAGGCAGGAGGCAAGGAAACAAACCAGAAGCGGGGAGGACGAGGAGGCCTTTCAGCCCAAGACAGCTCCCAGGAGCTTCTGGGCTTCTTCCTCCGTCCTGCAGTGAGCACGACTGAGCTCCCAGAGAACGGGAGGCACCTTTGCCAACTCTGTGCTGCTGGAGAATGCCAACTAGCTGCACACGTGGACGTGGACGGGTTAAAACGGTCGACTGAAGAGAGGCTACGTCCTCGGGTTTCCTCCCCGCGCGGCGAAGGCTGCAGCAAGGGCAGAGGCAGGACCCGGCTTGCTGTCTCCACCTCAGAAGCGTTAGGTCTGGGTGACATCTGGCAGACAGTTCAGAAATTGCAGTCGCAAAGCTCTTCATTTGGGGGGTGTAGGGGGACTCACCCTAGGTCAAGGGGAGCAATCGCTCCAGTGCCTCTTCCTCGGGTGCTGCTCTGCCTCCGCCAGCTTTGACTTCCAGGGGCCGGCGAGCGGCCCGTGCCGTTAGGAAAACCTCCCTGCCTAGCACGGGTCATGGATGGGATCTGAGCCGCTGTGGGGATCTACCCACAGCCCATCCTCACCCCTTCAGGGGCTTCTTGCTGTGCGGTGCAGGGCCCTAGGATATGAGCCTCATGCGTCCTTTGGCCTCTCTCCCCATCCAGGACTGCCCCTTTTTAAACAGTCCTTTAAACACTCCTTCTCCATGGGCGTTGCTGACATGCTAGCCTTGCCTTTTGCATATTGGCGCCTCCATTTCCCAGCTCTGCCTTTCCCCCTCGCTCTTTGAGCCCAGTCAGACTCGGCGACTTTGCTTCCAAATGAGACTAGGCTCATCTACCAGCGCAAGTCTCTAGGCTCCAACCATGGCCATTGGGGAAATGTAGCAGGACTAACTCTTGACTGACAGTAAGTAAACACTCTTTAATTATATGGAAGGAGCGGTCCAGATGGGATTTACTCAACTTAATCTAACTGAGAGAGATTTCCTGAAGCTGTGTGGGCCTCTCCAAACAGACCAAAGAAGCTAATAGATTTTGTGATCACTTCTATCCCACAGCAAACAATCACGGGTCACAAAACTATAAATCGGAGGCTAATGGATTTTCAACTATGTGCTTTGGCCCTTTGTGCATTTTTTAATTTGCTTTTAATTTGTATCGATCCTCCCCTCTTCTTGCTTCAGTCTTTCCTGTGTCAGCAGGGTAGGAAGTGTGCCAAAGTGAGCACCTTCCTGGGGCCCGAACAGGACACGCGCACGAAGCACACCTGGATGCGCCGTGCGCTAAGGGGTCGGGTCGGTGTGGCAGGGACTTGTGTGATGAATCGCACTGAGAACGTCGGCGAAAGCAGACGATTGTGGCATCACACCAGCTGGAAAATACCCGGGTTCCTGGGCTACTGCCCTACACGAGCCCTCAGGTCTGCGTATGAACGTCCCTTCTCCAAGCAAAGAGTTGGAAGCAGCAGGAATCAGAAATGACCATTCATCCTAAACTTCAAAACCACCCTTCCACGACATTTGGGCACTGCACATATTTCCTGGTTTTGCGTTTGTACCAGGTGAGGATCCGTTGCTTTGTGGACATGGTTGGAGCTAATGGTTTCCACTGATGTTCCTTTGACCATGGATTGGTCTAAGGCTCTGTGTCCAAAGGCTTCTTCTGCCATGGACATCCTGTGTGGCCACGGGCAGCTCGCTTAGCCTTCGGTCTCGCAGCGCTCGTACGAGGTGGAAAAGGTGTTATCCCAGATAGGGGAGTGAGGTGCAGACGGACTGAGATATACTCTGCTGTTACAGGAATGGGGTTCTTACAGATTTCCCTGCCCTAAAGATCTGACGTACTAAATAGACACATCTAGGCACAGAGTCTGAAACAGATGCATCTAAATAGACAACAGACATGTCTAAATAGACAAGCTGGACAAAAAAAAATAGTGTTGTTTCTGAGAAGGAGAATTGAGGCACGAAGAGATGGCATGCCCTGGTAAAGCTCACACCAAGAGTGGGGGGACTAAAATCGATCATCTTGCTTTCCAGTCCAATGCATACCCCAAGCTGACCTCCTTCCCCCGTGCCTCAATTAGCGAGCCGGAGACAGCAAATGATTGACTGAATATTTGATACAAAGCGCTCACAAAAAACCCCCTCAAAACACTACCAAACAACCCCCTATAACAAATAACTTAATAAAGATCACGATCCAGATGCAATTAGAAAAGAAAAGTGCTAAATTCTTCAAATAAACAGCTCACCACAAACAATTTGACCAGCTCTGGCGATCAGCTTAATCTTCATGCTTCAGGGCATGATGCATCAGCCCCGCGTAATTCTTCTTCTAGCTGATGTAACTGCAGAGGCCATTCATATTCATATAAATGTCTAATCCTCTAATCTAATTTTTTTTTTTTGCTTGTGTTAAAGCTTTGTAGCTTGTGCTTAAAAAAAGGGAGAGTTGAGCCGTAGAATTATTGATGAACTACGACGGAGAGGAGGAGCTCAGACTTCAGACTTTTCCTAGGGAGATTTCTCTTCCCAGCCAAGAGAAGACCGGGGTGCAAATTCCCAGCATCATTTGGGGGATTTTTTTTTTCCTCTCTCCTCAATCTGTATTTTCCAAATACTTCCCTGGCCACCTAGAAGAGCGACTAGCTTTCTGCCACCGCTTTTCAAAATGCTTCTCACTCTTTAGAAAGGCATCCCGCTATCGCGGCGTCGATCAATCTCCATCACCACAGGCAATGCTGGAGCCTGCCAGCCATTTTGCTGACACTTCCCAAGAGGAAGTCTGGTCTGATGAGCGAGTTTGTGATACAGTAAGCGCCGCTCGGCGATCGCCTGGCACGCCAGATGCTGTCTGTGTTCGTGGGAGGGGACGGTCTATTATTATTACTTTCATTTGCAGCCCTAACTACAATGCGAGCCCGCTGCATTGCCTGCTGCCTAAATGCACAGAAGGGAACAGCCCTTGTACGAGCTGCGAATCGAGAAGATGGATGGACACACGTCTTCCAGGACCAAGATGCTGAAGAGGCTTGACCCATGTCTCCGCGTGCATCAGTAACATACTCTTCTCTCCCATATCCTGCTCACTGCCCGTAATTTCAATGGTCCTGGGCAGGATTACAATTTAGCAGTAGCCGAATACCAGTTTTAGGCCAACGCATAACCGAGCGCAGCAGGATCCCTCCGTCCTCTTTCCGTCCCTCGCTGATCAGTACGTCCTACACCCCAGACGCTGCTAACAGCTTGCTGCGAGGGGTACGGTCCTGATCCCTTGCTGGTATTTTTATTCGCTATCAAGACAGTTTGCAGATTCATCTGTTGTGCTTTTCCATTTGATGTGACGAGCAGGGTGTTTTCTATTGCGTGCTGCAGAGTCGGGGGGGTGTCTGCATGCACAGATGCCAACACGTAGGGAGGATGGGGCAAGCATGCTTAATACAGCAGAATCGCCTCTCTCCATCCCCTTAAAGCGCAGCACTCTTGTTGTCCGCGCTTCCTCGTCCCCGTGCCAATCAACTGCTCTGTTGCGTGTCTGCAACCGAGTGCAATGCTGGACTTAACTAACTGGGGGTGCTAGTCACAGAGCAGGCTTTCTTTGCGCTTCCCCTACCTTTGCTCCTCACGGCTACCAGCAACGCTGGCACGAGCTGCGGAGGGGCAGCGCACATCTCCTGCCTACGCGTGCCGTTGCCTCTCGGCACAAAGGGTACCGGGCAATGCTGATTAGGTGCCAGGAACCCAGTGGACAGGCCATTAGGCAGACTCCATAAGGAGCCTTTAGTGGCAGAGTGCATTTTCCCTGCTGTTGCTGACTTGCTGGCAAGTCCTTTTCCCCTCTGTGCCTTGGTTTGCCCTCCTGTTTTTGCCCGTCTTATCTTTTACTCCTTTGAATTTACCGTGGGTTTGTGCAGCGCCTAGTATCTGCAATCACGATTGGACCTTTTGCCCATCTGAATAACAACCACCAGCCTCACCCAAGCTCACCAAACTCATTATTTCTCTGAGCCCCATGAATAAGTGTCTGGCAGTGGCTGCTTTCAGTCTCCACTGACTTGCACTGATTTTGAAACAAATACCCTGGGGGAGAAAGGCTATATATGCCATTACCACTCCCGTGAGCCAGCCAGTTTCTCTACTAGCTTTTATCTCAAACTAATATCACATTCATGAGCAATTTCTTTGGGTGATTATTTTTGTGACTATAAGCTGCTATGGCATTTTTAGAAACTATCTTTTCACTTGATGATTTGGAATTATTTAGATGACAACTTGAGTTAAAGAAACCCGCTTTTCCAGACACAGGGACTCATTCTGCTCCAGCCGAAATCTGGAGTAAAGCTATTGACTGCAGCGGGCTCAGTGCAAAGCAGAATTTTGCCCCTTTTCTTTTTACAAAAAAGTCACTTTGCTTTTTGAATATTTCATCCTTTTTAATAGCCTAAACACACATTTTCATGGCAATAGGTTTTTAGCTGCGTTGTCAGAAGAGGCTGTTCTGTATTATTCTCTCCCAGATGCTTTTTGCAGATACTGAACATTTTGCAAATACCAGTTAAATTTTTTAAACCATTTCTTTCTTTCCATATTGTACATTCAACTTTGCTTCTATTAAAGTGTGGTTACGGTCAGGAAGATGACAACTCCACTTGCTTCTGGAGTTCCTCTCCCTCAGCGACTTCCTTAGCAAACGTACTTGATAAGGCAAAACAAGGTTTTTCTACTGCATGTTTGCATCTGTGGGGGGGGGCTGGCATCCTTTAAAGCAAATGTAATACTGGAGCTAGCCCTGGAGAGAGAAATGCTTTATTAATCCAGAGAAGAAATGCATCAGGAGCGTAGACATTCCCAGTCTGCTCAATTTCATACAGCAAATTCACTTATTTTCCCATCTCCTGTTTCTGTTACACAAAAATAGCCAACGTTGTACTTTGTATTCTGCTCATCCATTTGTTTTGGAAGTTTTATTGGAGGGACGGTACGGTACGGTTCAAGGAGATTGGTACTGCAGATACGGAGCCTTTCCTGTGCAGGTCACGAGTTCAAATCCCGCCTGTGTGGGTTGGGACTGACCCTTATTGCAATCTGATGGCCGTTCAGCATCTTACATGAGATGAAGGGGTTGGTTTCATTCCAGTTCCCAGGGACCACCCCACAATTGTCATTTGATGGCCCCTTGCTGGCAGTTTCAGCCGTCCGAGGCGTAAGCAGTGATTCATTGAGGTGCAGACGGTGAGGGCTGCAAGGGACTTTAGGAAGTTGCATCCCATCCAGTCCCAACTAGATCATCCCAATCAAAGCTTTGTCTCACTAGGACGTAAGATCCTCCAAGGAAGCAGATTCAATGTCTCTGTTTCAATGCTTTTCTACCCTCCTAGTGAGACGGTTCTTCCTAACACCTGACCTAAACCTCCCTTGCTGCAGCTGGAGACCGCTGCTCCTTGTTCTGTCACCTGCCAGTCAAGGGTTTTACACAAGTGCTTATAAAACAAGCTTAGCTTAAGCTAATCGGGTGCTTGAGTCCTCTCCTGAATACTTGCCCTGGTCCAAATAACATTTTGAGTGTGAACATGACGGGCTCTTAGCCCTGAAGATGCTGCCTGTAGGGCCAAGATGGGGCAAACTGGTAGTGCAGTGCCGAGAGGAGGAGTGCAGCGGTGCCAGTGCTGTCTTCTGTGGTGCAGGCAAATAGGGTCCTCCTTTTCGGCACCTTTCCCCAGGACTGGCGCACCATGCACGGGTGACTGTTTTCCATCTCCATAGAGGAAAAAACCTTGCTGTGTAAGGAGCACGTGGAAAATTCATGTTTAAACTACGGCTGTTCTCAGATATCCTGGGCATATAGTACCTCTTCCTGAAAGCCTCACCCATATGAGTTACTGGGGTGACTTCCTCACCCATATGAGTTACCGGGGTGACTTCCTCACCCTTCAGCATGGTGCATGGAGAGGCAGACTTGTTGCTTTATACACACAACCGTTGCGTGTCCTTTACGCAGAGGAGTTCTTGTATTTCTTTTCTTCGCCTCCCCTACCGCAGGCACGTGCATATGTAAAGGGAACAGACCCAGACCTGCTTTATGCAGTCTGCCTCATTAAGATGAAAGCATGTATTGTCCTGATAACCTCCCTGCAATGGCTTTATTGGGTACTATGCTGATAGACTTATTAACCAGCACCAAAGAAAGCCCCAGCCTTTTCTTCAATACAACCATCAAAAATACTCTCAAAGTGAGAGCGGGATAGCAGTCTACCGTGATAAAATAATTATGAGCTCTGACCTTTCCTTTGAAATAATGCACAAACAGGAAAACTTTGGGACTGGTTTGGTGAGGTTAAAGCCAAGAAATCACTGTAAGCCTCCCCTGTCTTCCCCACGTACAACAGCTCTATCAGCTGGCTTGTCCCCCTGGATTGCAGCCATTGCGGGAGGCCGAATAAACCTCTTGGCATTTACCTGCCGCGTGTCAGCCGTGTCTGTGACCCGGCATCACGCATTAATCCTGCGTGCGGTATGTGCTGCAGAGGTGAGGGAAGCGGTGGCTTTACGAGGATGAGAGGGAAAGACGCACGTCATAAAGAGCAGGAAACAAATGAGCCGCATTTCAGAAGGGGACGGTGCTTTGGAGGGCAACAAGGAGGAGAAGTTAAGGAAATCGAGTGGCTATCAGGTGAAGGGAAGAGAGGCTGGATTCAGAGCAGGGTTGCTGCAGGTTTTGGATTGCTCAAGAAGTGGAGCTGATAGTAAAAAACCCAGGAATTGACTGGACCAAGGGATCTTCGGCATGTAGCACGACAGCATGGGCACCAGGGGAATGAATTTATGGCCTTGGCAAGGAACAGGACAATACACAGTGAGGGCTGCCGTGATAGCCGGTAATGGAAAGCCAGTGGCAGATGGAGAGCCGGTAGGTGGATCCTAATGAGCTGCCCGCTGCCGGTCGGGGACGAGCTGCAGACAGAGGAAGTGCTCACAAGGTCCAGCAATGATTAAAGCTGGTGGAGGAGACTCAGAGTCCAGAGTCACTTCCACCATCGCTGACTTGCTTTGGCTCTCGGGTAACCCAGTGCAGGCCCATCATGCAGAGGGGATGAGCATCCCCCATCCCACTGGAAACGATTAAAGCATGCAAGGGCTCAAGTCTTCCACCAGCCAGGTCCTTTGCATGTCTGACTTAAGGACTCCTTATCCGTAAATTGGACATAAGGATATTTATAATTGGAGATAAGGATGGGATTGATCAAAGATGCCTGAGGAAGTTAGCGCAAACCCCGTTAAAGGTTGTTCGGGCACTTTTGATATCCCTTTTTCATTTCTTATGAAGTCAATGATTGAAGCATGTGAGTAAATAAATAGAGACACAGAGTAATACAATACATAAATGCACTAATAACAGCATTATTAAACCGTCAGGGGAGTTATGCACCCCACAGCAAAAATCAGACCTTTGTCCTTCATTTCTGACTCAGAATCTGGCAGCGAACACTGTGAAAACAAGAACAAATTATTTCCTTCCCTTCGCTGCTCCATAAGTCAAATATTGCTTTGAGGACTGAACTAATATTTTGAGAATTAAATATGGGATTCGGTCTGGCAACCTGCTACACACGTCGAATTTCTGCCTGATGTGATTTGAAAGGGCCGAGGGATACGAAACCCCCAAACTGAAGAGGCCTGAAACACGTGCAGGAGGAGGAGGAAAAGTCACGGTAGCATTGCACAGTTTGGCTTTGTGCAACCAGGAAGGTGTAAAATGTAGCTGTTGTGTTTGCTGTGTGACACTTGGCTTTTAAATGGCAATAGTGTGACTCTACCAAAATGTGGCGGGGTGGGTTTTTTTGCTCGCTCGTTTGCTTATTTATTCCCTCCCACATCCTGAGAGGCATCGGGATTGTCTAACTACAAACTATTGTCCGCTGCTGGGGATTTTTGTGCGCGCGTTTGTTTTTTAAGGTTACAACTTGGCAAAGAAAAAATAAAGCAGATAAAGGCAAAGCCACTCTCACACACACACAAAAGAGGCAAAACTTAAGTACGTCCCATCTGATTTACATCTGAGCTGACAGTCTGTAAACCATGTTACGGCCGGCTGTGTTCTCCAAACAGCCAAGTTATAGCTACCTGAAAAGCGGGGTTTATAAAAACACTGGCAGACCTTTAACAGGAGCTGTGTGAGCACCGAGTGCCTCCATAAACAATATTTTATTGATTAGAATAGGCAGAAACTCTGGTTATTTACAGCCGACATTTGCTAGTGATGCATCTAGGCTCCGAGGGAACGGGGGAGAAGCTGGCAAATATAACAAAAGGGCTGGAGGAGATGCCATGCCTACCAAAAACGCCCCGCAGAAGGTCTTAGCACGGTGGGCAAGCCACAAAAAATAACTACCCTCCCAGGTGCCTGCAGTGCTGTGGGCCAAATCCGACTCTCTCAGGGGAGTGCCAGAGCATCGCATTTTGGCCGGGCAGGGACAGCGCGCACACTGCCTCCAGAACGGGATTTTGTAGGGCGAGCCACCAATCAAGAAGCTGAACGGCATTGAAATAATGTTTGCTGCCCCCTGCCCTCCCCGTTAAAAATGAATAATAAAAGAAAATGATCGAGGGTCGGCAGCTGGAGAGCTCTGAGCACCGTTTATTACATTATCATAATCCTGATGCCTGGGGCTCCCTCCACAGCTGTCTCCTTACACAAGGAGAGGGCGTCCGAATAAACGGAAAGGTGGAAAACTCAAACAGCAGCTTTTGCCCTCCCACCTGAACTCAGACCCAGCTGGAAAGAGAAAAGGCCTGACCTTCACAGCGTGCCTCCTTGCACCGGGGACCTCGCTGCCCCAGGACTGCATTGCGGGCATTCGGGACACCCGGCGTGGGCATCGTCAACAGTGGGGCTTGAAGTCCAAACGCTTGGCTGACCGGATCTCTCAGGGTGGGAGGGTCAGGAGGAAGCTATCCTGCTGCCAGGTGCTTAAACTTTCCCCCGGAGTATGCAGCGCTAGATACGGGTCATAACGGGTTTGATGACCCAGCTCGGCTACGGCAGCTTCTAGTCACCTGTTGGCTCGCTCATCGGATGCTTAAGCGGCACGCTGCTGGACGCAGGGGCCGCGTGTCTGAGACGAGAGCACGTAGGTTCATACACGTTAGGGGCTGGAAGGACCTCATGCGGTCGTCGGGCACTGGGGCAGGAAAGACCGCTGGGGTCATCTGAGTGTCCAGCACGGTGAGTGTCCAGTCGCTTTTTGAAGATCTCCAGGGCAGGTGATGGCACCAGCTCTGGGGAGAGGCTGTTCCAGACCCCGGACTCTTGAATCACAAATAGTTTTTTCCTTATGTCCAGTCTGAAGCCATCTTCTAGTAGTTTGTGTGCATCGCTCCTTGTCTTCCCCTGGGGTGCCTTGGTGAACTGATGCTCCCCCAGGCCCTCACGTTTGCCCCTTATATACTTCTAGGCTGCCACCAAATCTCTTCCGAGTTTTTTCTTCTCCAGGCTGACCAGTCCCATGTCTTTCAGCCTCTTCTGATACGACCGGCTCTCCAAACATCTAATCACATGCGTGGCCCTCCTTTGGGCTCTGTCGAGCTCCTCCACATCCCTCCCGAAGCGCGGCACGCAGAGCTGGATGCAGGGCTCCAGCTGCAGCCCCACCAAAGCCAAGCAGAGCGGGAGGCTGCCAGCCTTCGTCTTGCTCGGGATGCATCGCTAGATGCATGCCAGGGTCCTGCTCGCTTGGCCGGCTGCAGCATTGCATTGGCGGCTGACGTTCATACAGCGGTCCATCACAACCCCCAGGTCTCTGCCAGTTGTGCGATGGCACGCATAACACCGCCAAGCCTGTAAGCGTGTTGTGGATCATTCCTCCCCAAATGGAGCCCTTTACATTTCTCCTCGTTAAACATCATCAGGTTTTGAGCCTCCCACCTCCCACCTTGCAATCTCAATGCATCGCTCACAACGAGACTCCTTCCACCCCAGCCCTGATCTCCCACGGGGGCCTGGGCTGTGACCACGGGACAAATTACAGCTTGATGGCCAGCCTGTTTGCATCCAGGGGTCTTTGTGAATGGGACAGATCCTGCCGGCACCTTCGTGCCCACCTGGGCCTGCGAGCAGACACGCAGGCTTCCCTTTCGCGACCGCTCGTCGGTGGCTTTCTCGCCCCCTCCCTCCCGACCTGGAGTGAAAGGAGGTAATTCAGTCGCCATGGTAACGGGGGAGCCGGCCTCTCCTGAGCTAAAACTGTCACTCATGTTAAATTGGGCTGAATCATCTGTCTTGGCGTGGTGATATGGACAAGACACGGATAACACAGTCTGTGGAGGAATAAGCCATCCTTATACATGATAATGATGCGTGACAGCTTAAACTTTGGGTCACTCGCGGTGCACGGATTGTCAAATATTGTGACAGCACACGGGACTCTCAGCGCACCCGCGCGCAGAGGCGGCTGAGTGACAATATCTCTCCTGATTTCTCTTACTCCTCCTCAGCCAGGAGCTCAGAAATGCAAATGTTCTTGCAGCATCTTTGCATGCACCTGGGGGGGAAACCCCAGCCTCTCATAGGACCCAAAGCCTGGACAGCCCCTGAATGTGTGGTGCCTGGCCCAGCGTCTGCATTGCCTGGCCCCGTCCTGCCGTCCTTTATGCTGGTGCCAATTGTGAAGGCAGCCGGGTCTGCAAGAGCTTTTACATCCTCTTAGCCCCGGTGTAAACAGCTTCAGGGCAAGGGTGAATCAGGCCTCCTCTCTCTGCCTTGGAGAGAAGGCTCCTTGGGTTTGGCACGAAGGTGCTTTGGCACCTTCAGGCAGGGTGGCACAGTTCGAAGTGGAGGTGTGATTTCACATTGATGCTGCTGAAGCGATGCAGAACATCGTGTCGGACAGAGTGCATCCGATCTGGGGAGCTAGGCAGTCCAGGGATGGCACGCCCCTTCAAATCCCAGCCAAGGGCCTTTGGTTTAACACTTGGAGAATGCTAGGCCACGGGGACCAGACAAGCGGCAAGACTTCATTCAAGCCAGGCACCGATCATGAATGGGGATGAGGACAATGAGGGGATGTTCCCAGTGCAGGATGATGTTGGTTTAAGGTTGAGTTGATTAAGAAACTAAAATGAAAGAAACTGCTTTTGATCCAAAATAAGGGTGTTCACATAAAAGTTGGCACCAGTTTAAGTCAACGGCTGCAAAACCCTGATTCTCATTCAGAGCTGTCCCCACGCTGCCAAATGCGGTGCTTGTTCGCAGTAAAGCAAGCCGCTGCTCCACTGAGTTCACAATCCAAAGACACTAATATGCAGAAATGTGTGCTACAGGTGGGGACCCGAAACCCGGTGAGATTAGAAAGAGTGGCCCGTGGTCACGCAGAGTAATGGGATTTGCGGGAGAGCTGGGAATTGAAGCCATACCTTCCCTACCAGGTGCACGGTCAGGTCCCGGCCACGCAGCCCAGTCCTGTGACCTCCAGTTACAGGAAGCGCCGTACAAAATCTTTTATAAGCGATGTTTACATAGGGAAGAGAAGTCACTGGTATCCCACGTAAGCATTGACATCGTGCGGCCGTGAGGTCAATGGCAGGAGTCATGGCAATGCTTGGGACATCCTTTTTGAGCTGCATCGACTTGCTTTGCACCTTGAAATTTCAAGAGCAAAGGTTTGTTTAATGATTTTTAATTAATTTTAATTACCTACAATTTTTTAAACAGTAGCTTAACTTCCCTGAATCCCAGCCCCTCTGATCACTCTGGGACGTCTGCCAACTTTCTCATTGCGTATCAGTTCCCCTAACACAGTTAGATAATGAAAAGGGCTTTAAAAAGGAAGGGACAGAGGAAAATATCAAATACCTTCAGCAGAACCCCCTGGGAGCCAGGAGAGGATTATGCTGTGGCACAAAATTAAAAGGAGAGCTCAGGCCCCACTTTATGAGCAGGTCTGTTTCTAAGCTAGGAAACCTCCTACTTTTCAAGGAAGAAAGCAATGTGCCTCCCTGGGCTTCCTGCCTCGATGGCTTTTACTCACAGGTGCCTTCCCATAGGCGGGCTTAGGTGAGCTATGTGCAGATTGCCCCAAAATTAGCAGCGACGGTGCCCCATGGGAAAACCTGCAGTACTGAGCCAAGGATATTATCCTCTATATAGATTTTTTTAAACAACCTATGGATTCCATATCTCCTGCTCCGCTGATTTCTAGAGGTCTCCTAGTGTAAACTTCTATCGGCTTCCTCCTGATCAAATCATATGCATTTACCCGCAAAGGGAGGATGGACTGTTAGGAGGAGACAGTCGCACAGTAGTTGCCTGTAAAATGGAAAGTAGTTGGGTTTTTTTTCTGATTGTATTTCTGAATACAAACAGTCCTCGTTCCTGATACAAACAGCTTCCATGTGGCTCTGAACTCGCCCCAGCTGATCTCATGCCCAGAGGCACTGGGCATTCTTCAAAGGACTTGGTGCTTGGGTTGGGCATGGAAAGGAATCTGTAATTTTGGATGATTTACTGAGGTTTATCTACAGTCTAAAACTGGGCTAGAAATCACACAAAAACAGGCTTTTCATGAGAGATTTTTGGACCTTTGTTGCCATGACTGGAAATATAAAGGACAACATTCCTTTTATGGGCTTGCACTTGCATTTCTGGTCCCCCCAAAAGCCTGGAAGTGGAGTGCTCATGCTGGAGGAGACACTTAGAAAGCATTTCAAAACAGGCAAAATGCTCCAACATGCTTACATTCCCAGATTTCAAAACGCCTGCCCAAAGGAAGAGTGGGAAAGGACCAGTATCACCATTTGAGAGATGGGCACTGGGTCACAGCGAGCAGCAACGTTTGGGTTTTTTGCAAAGTCCCATGCAAATTCAATACGTGAACTGTGACTAAAACCCAGGACGTCTGACTCCTATCTTCATGGGCAGGTCCAAAGGGCTCATTGTTCAACGTCATCGTCATCATCATATTTCCTAATCCAGGTATTAAATGAATTCTTTCCACCTGAATGAGATGATAGCCAAGAGTCTTTGAACAAGTCTCCATAAAGGAGGTGGGCGCATCTTCTCTGTGCAAGCCTGTGCAGAAGTGCAGCCAGACTTTGAAGTTACGGGTTCTTTCCAGTTCCCCAGATAATAAATGAGGGATTTGGAGCAGGGCTCAGAGGGGACCAGCGACTGCGAGTGAAGGTGAATCGGACAATGGTTTGAATGTGGGACTGGGGCCATTTCCCATCTTTTAGCCATTTGAGGCGTGTGCATAATTCATAGACCATAGATTGTATATATCTTATTCATGAAAGTTTAAACAGACTGGTTATTACTATTGACCATTAAACGGCAATTTTTCCCCATGTGCGACAAGCAGTATTGACATTCCCGCATCCTTGAAAAAATGGTACCTGATGCCCTGAAGTCTTCACAATCTAGCGACTTTTGTGTGCGCAGGGTTTGGGGGGATGTCAGCCGTGTAACTGAGCATCGAGTCAAGCACGGTGGCTGGGTTTTTAAAAAGGGCTGGCTAATTTTATGATCATTAATAACACTTATAGCTATGCATGAGAAAGGAGAGGCCATCAAATCTCATGCTCTGGGACACATTCTTATCGCCAATGAAGTCCAAAAGGAGTTCTTCCTCCCTCCATAAACAGCACGGGTCATTTACTCGGTGGTGTGAGTTCACTGGCATAATTAAACATCAAAGTTGAATTTGTCTCACTACGTCTGCATTTCTTTCCTTGTCTTCTGCTGCTGGATTTGCTGTTGGCCACTGGTGGAGGAAGACGCCTTAGGCCTGGTGAAGCTGTGTTCAATCATGAAAAAACCAGGGCTTTAAGGCATCATTTAGCTCCCTGGTGATGGGGGGATTGTCACCCGAACCATCCCAGACCAGCGCTTATCTACCCTCCACTCAAAGTCCAGTCCTGGGCCTCCACCTGCTCTCATTGTCAGCGCTCTTCCTAACAACCGATCTCAGTCTCCCTTGCTGCAGCCCGTGCCCAGCACACCTTATTCTGCTCTCAGTGGGCACAGAGGATGCAAGTCCTTTTCCTAACAACCCTTTTTTTGTAAGTGAAAAAGGGTCCTTCCTCGGTCGTCTTGTCACGAGCTGAAACAATACGAGCGACCTATTCCTTGGAGATCACGTTTTGTGTCCTCTGAACTCTCTCCAAATTGCCCGCATTTTTCCTAATGTGGTGCCCCTCGCGCCGAGCAGGGTGAAATACCTTGCCATGACTTGCATGCGACTCGGCCAATTCCCTGCGAAGGAGGTGCGGCAGACTGTGTAACACAGGAAGGGATCAGGCCGCATGAGTGCAACATGGCGCCGGAGGATCAATTTTTGGATGTGTTCTCACACTCGAGCTCCCCTAGGAGATGACAGCCTAACAGAGATGAGTGCCCATGAGGAGAAGCAGCGCATACACAGTTAGAGACTCTGATTTTTCTCCTCTCTGCAGCTTGTAAGAAAATTACATTCATACCCATTGGGCCTGAGCACTCTTAGCAGCCCTGGAGTGCAAGGCTGAGCTAATAACCATTCGATGATTAAACAAGTGCTCGTGATGTTTTCATGCCAGCCTACGCAGGGCTCCAACTTCTTTAGGGAAACGCTGTCAAAACGCTGGAGATGAACTAGAGGAGGTGGGCTCCTCTGTCCATGCCATGCAGTATGCTGGAAAGTGCAAATATGTGTGCTGGAAAACACATGGAAGCGTGGCTACACCCAAGCCTTTGAAGACCAGGAGTGTCACCCCCCCCTCAAAATAAGATTATCTTAACAATCAAGAGATTTAAAAGGAGCACAGGTGAGCTCTGTGCATTGCTCCTGTGGGACGAGCACGCACCAGCTGCAGATACGGTGGGATTGCAAACCTGGAGCTGTGTATTTGCACACACGGAAGCAGCACAGCCCTTTCTGATGCTGCATCGGGAAAAGAGGAGCACAGGGAGCAGCAAAAGCTCGAGGTACACGCTAGTTGTCTCATCTTCCTCTGAAGCACCAGCTATTAGTCACTGCCAGAAATAGAAAGCCGGGCCAGATGGCTCAGTGGTCTAATCCAGTGTGCAGCCGTAAATCCAGCGCGCTTGTTTGTAAGCAAGAGATGTTCTCAGCCTGCTCGGCTTCTGCAGAAAGCACATGCACGCTGGGCGCCAGCCAACTTTGCCCTCTGACTGGAGTTGGCTTTTATTGCGAACTTAAATAAAAATAAGCGCCTCAGCCTAAACTTCCTCCCCAACTTGGGTTGGTCCTTGATTTTTCGTCCCAGAATCTGGTCTTTGTTCCAAGTCCCCCTTGCCTTAGAAAACCATTCCAGCATATGCTTGGCTCCAGTTTATGAGTAAATCTGTCTCACTTTGTCTAAAAGCAGAGTGACTCAGGCAACAAGCTCTTGGCATCTCTGCACAGGGTCAAACAGCCAGAGACAATAAAACAACCCTGCATCCTAATCGTGGAGACAGCTTTGCTCCCAGTAACTCCCCGAAGCAGGCAAGAGCAGAGCTGGAAGGGGAACCCAAGCCGTTGAAATAAACCCCCCACCCCACGCCGGAGAAATGAAGGGGGCTGCACGAATTATCTCGTGCGTTTGCAGGTGGAGAAGCTATGAACCGGGTGTCAGACCCCGCCACAACATGCAGGGTCCCGGGGGTCTGTTCTCCCGCTGCATTGGACTATGAGGCTGAGCTCATTTGGGAAGGTTGGCTTGCCCCAGGTGCTAGCGTAAGCAGGAGAGGTGCCCCGGTCTCCACACACCTCCGCTCTTCTTGTGCCTTGTGTTTGGTGGTGTGTCCTTCTGGAGAAGAAGCCCTTGAGCTCTGCTCCCATCATCATGCTTAGAGTTGGTTTCATTTGGTATCCGTGAAGGGGTTTGGGCTTGCAAGTGCTGTAGGTCTGAATTGCGTTTCTTTGTCTGCCAGGGACTATTAAGTGGGGAGAGCTGCTCACCATTGTGTTGGGACTGCTTAGAGTCGTTGGGTGCATTGGTAATGTGTTTGTCTTGCGGTAGGGAACTCTCTTCGTTCGCTTGTCTTTAAGGCTTTCTTTGGCAAAAGGAGAGGCATTCAAGACGAGGCGAGCCGTACGGTGCCGAGGCTGAGACGTGCACACCTATTTGGAGAACAGAGGGATTCGGGTGCTCCGCTTGCATGACCCTGGGAGAAGGCGAAGGAGGGGAGGAAATCTGAAGGAAAGACGGAGATGTTCGGAAGCTAAGAGCCATGGCGGTGATGTGGCTGAATGGCAAAAGGGAATGGAAAATGAAGGCACATTTGAAATCACTGGGAGAAGCAGAAGGAAAAGAGCTGGGTTCCCCCTTGCTTGGGCAAGGAGAAGTAAAGCCATGATTTGCCTACGTGATCACAGAATCGCAGACGACGAGGGCTGGAAGAGACCTCGGGAGGTGACAGCTAGGCCAACCCTTCACTCCGAGCAGCCCCAGCTACATCATCCCAGCCAAGGCTTTGTCTAGCCGGGTCGTAAACCTCCGAGCATGGAGACTGCACCACCTCTCTGGACAACCTGTTCCAGGGTTTTACTACCCTCCTCGTGAGATTTTTTTCCCCCCTAATATCCTAAACCTCCTTTGCTGCAACCTGAGATAATTGCTCCTTGTTCTGTCATCTGTGACCGCTGAGAACATGGAAACCCCTGCGTCTCCTTCC
>JAGPOW010003356.1:7572628-7597374 GCA_030014935.1 Caiman crocodilus | reverse complement strand
GGAGGTGTCTCCTTCACTCCTAGGAAGCCAGAATATTGCAAAGGGCTTTAGGATATCTCAAAGTCGGCCCGGCTGAGCGATGGAAGGTGTTACCGAGGCCAACACTCAGCTATTAATGAGCCAGCTGCATTTCCCAAGAGCCCCACAGGCTAATTCTAACAACAAGGTCTTGTTGTTGTCCCTTGAAGAGATCGACTCCTTTTCCCCAGAAAGCTGACAGGCTTCCTCTGGCCTGGGTTACTTCTTCCTGCGAATAATACACGACTCCCTGGGAGATGAACAGCTCCTGTCACATCCTTTTCTCCTCTGCTACACTCTGGTTTGCAATGCCTGGCAGAGCGACAGCTCCTTCCTCTCGCCTTCTTGCGATCGGGCTTGCAGGAAAGTCCCGTCCCGTGGCACTTGTTGAGTTCTGCTGTTTGCGCACTAGGTGGCATTGGCCTTGGTTCACTGTTAAGTGAACAGCTATGAAAAGGTTTCTCGAAGGGGGTAACCGAGACGGGAAAATGATTTGTGGCTATATGGGAGAGATGGAGGCAAAGGTCAAGGGAAGATACAGCAGAGACAGAGGGTGTTGTGGATCTCTGGTAATGCATAGCTGCAAAAGGGGCTAATCTGCTGCTCTTATGTGTGTTTAAATCTGGACTAAGCCCATCAGAGTAATCGGTGCTGGCATGGTGGGAATTGAATCAACCAGGCCTGAACCTGTCTCCATTTCACCCTTTTCTCTGTGTGACTTCTAAACCAGCAGTTCTTAAAAATGGCAAGCTCTCCCCATGTGCGGGTGGTGTCGGGGAGCAGGCAGATGGCAATAAGTGACGTTTTGGAAGAGAACGGCGTTGCATTTATGGGGTCAAACTCAACCCTGGGGTGCTCAGCCTCTCAAACGCCTGTCTGAGGTTTCTCGAATGGAGGGACCAAAAATTAGTAAACGCTTTTGAAAACGTTGGCTTGGGCACCTTGCACACGGTGAGGGTGGTCCTCAGAGGTACAAGGGAAGCCGGTGTACAGTGCTGAAGAACCACTGGTACCTGTGGAAATCTCCCCCATGAATTAAATAAGAGAGTTGCGCATAAAAACCCTTAAAAGTCCTAATACTGTCTGCCCCTGCCAGGCGCTAGACTCCAGTGCCTCCTCAAAGCCAATACGGGAACCTAAAGACCAGTAAAGAAAGAGTACTTTGCTCTCCAGCACTGCTTGCCTGAAGTGAACTGATGCTTCATGCAAGCTCTTGGGTTTGAAGTGCCGTGCCGTGCATTTCTGCACGTGGTTCAACCACGCTCAAGTCTTACCCAGGTTAATGCAGCTTGTGTGGGGAAACCAAAGAACTGGGCTCGCTTCTCTTCCTTCGTTGCTGCAGCAGAATTTGCCTGATGTTTGAGGGGCTTTGTTTCTAATGATTGAGGTCGGGGTAGTCTTGGTTTTGGCTTGGAGTCGGCCGCGATTAAGCAGCTTACCGTCCGTGTGGTTAACTCCACTCCGCCTGGAAGCTTGCTGGTGTTCGGACGTAGCGTTGCAGTAACGAATATCGAGACGAGCGCTGGAGCGAGGACACGTCCTTGCTTAACTCCCGTCTTAACCTCAAAGGGATCTGCGATAGGTCTCTTCCCCAGACCCATCACTCGCAGACCGTCATGGAGCAGGCAAAGAAATCTGATGAATGCCGATGGCCATTTGTATCTCAGAAGGATCCGCCAAGTGCATCTTGCTTGACAAACTCGAAGGCCTTCGTGCGCCCAAAGAAGGACACACAGAGAGGTTTCTGTTGCTCCTGGCGTTTTTCCTGCAGCTGGTGAGCAGCAAAGATCACGTCAACACGACAGCAAGAGGAGAAGGAAGAATGGGAGCAGCAGAACCAGTGTGTTGCCGACCGAACTGAGAAACCAGAGCCACCCGCCCCCCACGGACGCACGCTCCTGAGTTGCAACAGAGTCTGTCGATCCCAGATCAGGCTCAGCAGAGCCGGGCTTCAGAGCCACAGAAAAGACCTTCGTGGAAGACAATCCTCCTCCTCTATGAGCGATTGTGGAAGAGGAGGAATAGCCCGTTGACTCAGCAGAACATGAGCGCAGGCACCGGCAGCAAACGGGTTAAAAGGAAGCAAGTTGCGCTCTTCTAATCACGGTGTCAGCGTGGCCCCGCTTGGCGGAGGGGTTATTCTCATAGAAGTCAGGTCCCCTAGTATTTAGATCAAATAATAAATATAATCCACATTGGTAAAGGTATCGATCTGTGGATTTCACTGACATTTCCAAATAAATGATGTATTGCAGGTTTCATTTCGCTGGCTGGGCTGACCCTAACGGCCTTTACATAATTTACTTTTGATTAAAGAAGTGCTTTGACACGGAGAACTCAGAGAAAAAAAAAAAGTCCTAATCAATACATTTATGACACCAACTTTAAAACAATGCGCTACAGAAAAAGAAGTCAGACCCCACGAAGATCCTGGAAGCAGAGTGGGACCGTGGCATGTTTCTACAGAGGCTGGAGTTTCCATATTCCCCAACTTTAATTTTAGCTAAATGGATGTTAAAACGTTTTGGATCCAAAGAGTCCAAGGCAGCAAGTTCACAGTCCAGCTCTGTCCTTAGAAGACAACGGATCTGACTGCCTCGTTCTGCTGCAATACATCTAGGGGATATCCGATATGGGCCAAACCCTCAGCTGTTGTAAATCAGCATAGCTCTACTGACTTGCGTGTGAGATGGGTCAGCAGAGTTAGTGAAGTTATCTATGGGAAAGGGCCTGAGCTATGAATTTCAGGGGAAATTTCAGACGCACAGGTAGAAGTTTGGCCCCGCGTGTCCATGGCTGTTCCTCTGGAGACCAGCTGTGCTTCTGAACCGCCTTCCCCCGGCCCTTTTTCCTGTTCACAAATACTTTGTGCAATGATCTTCATTTATGCACCTCTGTTCACTGGCCTCACGAAAGGCAAATATCCAAACTCTGGATGTCCTTGACATATATTTAAGTACAAAGCGATGCAAACCAAAGGCCCCAATCCTTCCAGGCCACCTTTCTGCAGATTGTTTGATCATTGCTTGAGTTTCCAATACAACTTTAAATCCCCTATTATATTTTCTTAATGAACATTGCAGCCCCCAGGTGCTTCAGACCTTCTCAGCCCCTCATGCATGGGGCTTTACAGCAATTCTGGTGAGTCACAAATCTGGACTACTTCTCCCTGGGGAACCCAGCTCTTCTGGGCTCAGACTTGCCCATTTGCTCAGTCTGTTGCACTCACCTGCACAGACACAAGTGACGGCACCAGGGAAGTGGCGGGAGAGGATCAGTCCCAGCAGTTCGGGGTCGTGCATCTTGGAGGTGACTGTCTGAAGAGCAACGTGAACAATAAGGTCCTCCACAACGGCACCCGTACAACGACAACAGAACTTACCTTGCTATAGAAAATAGGTTTTCCCGTTAGCCACCTTATTGCTGCATGTTGTAAACAAAACCCTGCAATGTGCAAAATGATGGTGACATGAAGATAAAGCAACGCTCTGGTTAATGATATCCAAAAATATTTATTTTGGCTTCCCAGCTGTGCACAACATGTATAATTGATGCATGCACATGCAGTTAGCATGCTCATTTGTGGCGGTAAAGCATGACAACAAACCAGTATCATTTTCTTCTGATTGCCTGTGGCACACGACACAAACATACCTCACCTGCTTCAAAAGCAGGAGGGGGGCGATGGCATTACTTAGAAACTCTGCTAGCAGAGGTTGGGGGCAGAGCAATCACAGCTGTATGGAGCAATGCTATTCTGGCTTGCTCTCCCATGTTTATTTAAAATTCATGAAACAGAAAAATAAAAGAATCACGAGAGTAAAACATGTTGTTATTAGGTCCCTTGTAGCTGGATCATATATTTCTTATCAGACGCAGGCTGCTCCTAGATCGCGCCCGTTTTGTTTTGTTCACTTTACGTGGGTGAATGAATTTGGGGCCTGATAGACAATCAGAGTCAATGGGGGTCTGCAAGAGAGGGGCCTTAGGGATGAAGGGCCTGATTCTGCACTAGGGAAATCAATAGGTGTTTTCCCGTGGCCTTCACTGAGCAAAAGACTGCACCTTAAAATAGCATCAGCCACCGCAGACGCAGCTTTTGGGCTCATCCTTGGCCCCTCCTGGTCTGTACTTTGCTCTTTGACCCTGACGCCTCCCCAGATACAGCTGCAGAGCCTTGCCAATGCTCTGCGTGCTCTGCCGGCAGCTCTCCTTGCTATTCCTGTCTGCTTCCAGCATGCACCAAGGGGTCAGCCCTGCTCATGCTGAATTAGACCCATCCCGCTGGGGGGCAAATGATTTCTTCCGCCAGCGTTTGTGGGGTGGGTGGCATCAGCAGTTCGGGGCCAAAGGGCACCAGCACGAGCGTGCAGCCTTGGATGGTGTTATTAAATACCAGAAAAATGTTTGTATCCCTTTGTTTAGTAATCAGTGATTCACTGGTGGAAAATTGCTTTTTACTTTATGAAAATTAAGGCAGAAGATAGACCAGGGAGCAGCACCTTAGAGACCAACTAGACATGGGGGCTAAATACCTTGGTGATTATGAAAATACGGATCCAGTTTGAAATTGCTCCTCTTCTTCCGCCCTTGCCCTGCTGCCAGCCCAGGCTCTTGATGTTTTCCTCCCTTGGGTGTTCATCGCAGTCTTTCACCATGGGCCAGCTCTCTACGGCTTCTTACAAAATCATTGCTGTTGGCATAAGAACATGCCGTCTCCGCTGCTCGCCCCGTCCGGAGCCACCACTTCACTATCTTACTTCCAGTCCCCAAAGAAAATTTATATTTAGATCCTCAGCTGGGGAAGAAAAGCAACATGAACCACAACTAAAACACTTCTGCTGTCCTGTTGGCCTTGCTTGAAGAGGGATTTACTGTAGGGCTTTATCCCAGCTGAGGCACCAGCCTTTAATTTCCCTGTGCTAATAAGACTTATGTGTATTTCAAATAAGAGATAGAAGCAACTAGCAGCACTACAAACCTTCCCAATACCTGCTAAGGAACAGGATGCAGGAGGAATGTTAAAGCATCCTCTCTTATCCGGCTCTTGCGTTCATGCCCCCTTTAGACACCACTTGGCCTTACAATAAGTGAGAATCCAGCCTAATGTGATTTATCAAAGATGTTGCATTTTCTGTTTCATTAATAATCCTTTGCCTGCTGCATTATCTACATGATCCCATGTATCAGTGGCCCATAAACCCACCTCTGTTATCCAGTTACCATACAGCCGTACATAATCCTTCCTCCCTCAACAGAAGTCCTGATTACAAACTATGTCTATAATAAGTGCTACAGATACGGACTGATGTGAGAAATAACAAACAAGCAAGCCGCTGTATGCCAGTCTATTCAATCTGCCTACTATAAGGAGGTTACAAGCATCCTACTGTTCATCCTGTTATTATTATTTTTTTTTCCTGTTGGCAGCACTAAAAACAAATAATGCGAACCCGGTTGCTACTCCAATTGCAAATCTGAATAAATAAAAGGAATGAATCCAGTAGGAAAAAGACATCTGGCCCAGATTCTGCTTTGCAAAACCTACCGTCTGTAAACAGTATCATTAAACCTGACGGAGAATAAAGGACCAGCCCTCAGCAATAAGCAGAGGATGTGTCCAGGAGCACTTTCTGTGGAGGCTGAATCTTGGGTTGAGCCAGGTTCCTGGGCCCGGATCCCGTTCTGGCCTCAAGCACGGGAGAAGTCCCACGGTTATCCGCGATAGCTCAACACCTCCCGGGCTTGGCTCCCGAGGCCAGCTCTGAGTTATTTTCAGACTTGCACGCCCATCCGTGTCTGTGGGCAGGAAGTCATGCAAGCTCTTGTGGGTTTTAGTTACGTTCATACCCATTTCAGGGCTAATCAAGTAATTTATTGGGAATGGGAACATTTTTTAGGCAACCACCTTGCTGGACTAGGGCACAGAGACCCAGCTCAGGGTGGGGAAGCAGGAACCAAGGAAAGTGTGAACACCTCGAAAGATCTTTTCTACCTCGGACAATCCTCCCTGGCAATAAGGATTCTGGGGCTGGAACGTAGCTGACAATATTACTGATGATGCACAAGGCAGCGTAGCATTCGGCTCGCTCTTCCATAACGGGATGGGCTTTGCAAAGCTAACGCAATTGAGACTGTGCATGTGTCAGGGAAGTCGCATAGCGTGTGATTCATATACCGCACGTATGCCATTGACTCGCTCAAACTCTTTAAGTCACCTCCTCAGCCCTAACTGTTGCACTTGGCTTCCCCTCCTCGTTCTGCGGCTGCGGCATACACGGCGAGGCGCTGCAGGGTCAATAGGGAGGTGATTTAAATACGCTCACGCGGCCCTCTCCTAGCCAGGCATCGGCATATCTGCTTTATGTGTTCAAGTTTTGAGGACCTCGATAAAATTTTAATTAAAAAACAATTGACCAGGCAGGCGCTGTAAATTCCAGTTTGCTGAAGTGAAAATTTAGGAATGGGCTCTGCTTGCAGAAGAACAGGATAATGCTCATCACCTACCCTCTCCCATCCAGACTCGCAGGGCCATTGCTCTGTCCGGCCGACAGCATGGACACATGCACGTGGAACGGGAAGGTCGGGGGGAGGTTTACTCCATATTTACCACTTACTATTTAGGGTGGCCAGAAACGGGCAACTTTCCCCATAAAAACAATTGTTCAAAATGCTTCCACAAGGAAATGGTGGTTCTTCCAAGTGGATCGCCCCACATTTTCTTACTGGCATGCAATGTTTCTAATAGCCGGATAGTAAAGTAAGTGTGTGCATGTGTGTGTGTGTGTGCGCGCGCACACATGTGCATGTGTGTGCACGTGTGTGCATGCACGCAGGTATGAGTGTGTGAATAGAGAGACAAGGAACACCATTTTCCATTTAGTAAAACACCTTAATTTGCATATATTAATACAAAGTCAGAAAAGAGTAAAAAAAAAAAAACAAACTCGAGGAAAACTGCCACAATTTTGAAAGGAGCAGCTTAAAAAAAAAATTCTGACAAGCATTTCTTCTTATGATTTGACAGTTTTCATTTCAGGGTGGGGGGGACGGGCAGTGAGCAGCGATTGTTTTTCTTGTTTGGCATCACCCTCTTTTTTTTGCTTTTAAAAACAGTGCTTTTGAGCAGATCTCTGACTTTTCTGTTTGCTTCTGGCGATGCCTGTGCGTGCTCCGTGCTTCTCTGGGGACTCGCTGTCGTAGGCTGGGGCTACGTTGGTGGGATGCAGTGATCTCGGCGCGCCTGGCGCGGATGATTGCTGTCCCGCCGCTTCGGCTGGGCGCTGGCGGGAGGGCTGGGGCTCCTGCGAACAAAAGCAGCCATCACCGGGGGAGCTGGAATCGGGTTTGAAACCATACCGTTTTACCTGTGCTTTGGGGTTACAACCTGAAGATGGTGCAGCAGAAAGGACCAGATGCTGGGGAGCTGGGCGGGGGTCCGTTAAGGGCTTTACACCAAGTCCCCAGATGAAGTACATCAGTGTGGCTATCCTCAAGTTCATGTCATTTCACAGCAGCTGCGGGTTTGTCCTCCTGCCTTCTCCCCAGCTCTGGACAGGAACACAAAAAGCCTGGTCTCAATAATTTTCCCAGCATCCTGAGTGAGAAATGGAAAGAGAGAGCTGATTAGTGACTTGCATTTCCGCATCAACTTAGACCTGTGCATCTCGACTGTCAGACCTGATTAAACATAGGGTATCATTTTCAGAAGTGCCCAAGTGATTTAGGGGCTTACATCCCTTTTTTCCCCCCCAGAAGCATCCAATTCATTGGCTGTTTCTTACATGCTTGATCTGTAAGCATATGCTTGACTGTTAGGACTTGCTTCAGCCTGGTAGGATTTCTGCCAAACTAACATCCGAGTCCCGTTTGCAGACCAAACTACCGCAAGGAGTCAAAGGAGGAGAAGGACACGGATGCATTGGGCCATCACTGCCTGGCCAGCAACGTTCACTGGAATGAGGCAATCCTGCGATGCGTCGGGAGACGTGTGTCCAGCAGAGAGAGGGCAGCACAATGCCACGGGCCGGGGCACAGATCCAACATCCTCTGGAGTACCATTTACAAGGGCAGTTGCCTATGTTCAGGGAAGAGATTCCTAGGGTGAGCAGGGACCTGGAGACTGAAAGAGCTTGGCTTCTTCAGCCTAGCAGAGCTGCTATAAATACATCACGAGTAAACACCTGGGGAACAGAAGAGCTATTTAAGCTAAAGGAAAACATTGGCACATGAACACATGGGCATAAAGTGGCCATCAATCAATGCAGGCTGCAACGCTTGAAGGCTGTGGCCCAGACTGGAGGTGGGCTGAACAAGCAGGTGTCGGATTGTGTCTGTGTGTAGCTCGCGTCTTGTGAGCAACACAACAGTGGGGACCGAGTGGATGGATTCAGAGCGGCGGCAGGGGAATAGGACAAGCCACGAAGATAGCAGCCAAGGTGTCTCGGGATAGGAAGGGTGGCAGAAATGACCGTGGCAACACGCTTCGTGAAGGCCCATCCCAATCCAGCAGGATGCAAGGCTTACTGTCCTAAACATCCAAACCGCTGGGTGCTTGTCTGCACCCCCCAGCTCCAGATGTTTGGGCTACCTGAGAAGACCTTGAGTAAAAGAGAAGCAGAAAACATCGGGGCGGGGTGGGGGGTCCTGTGGAGCCCCCATATGCACGGTCCTCAGCTAAGCCTCCTGCTTTGCTGCATGCAGGACAATTTTATATCTTGCGAGTTTGATTACGAGAAAAGTGCTGAGGTTTCCAATATGCAAATAATACTAGAGGCCACGGAGGGATCAGGCGGCCCTGCAGGCTGTTTTATCGACAACAGCTGCTTTTTTACAAATAATAGTAAAAGCAACCTCAAACAACTTCAGAAAAAAGTAACTCCACTGAGTTGTCTCCTCCCCACCCCGATCTCTCACTGGCATATGAAGGATGCGAAGGGTTTGTACCTTGCAATGCCGGGTGCCTCAACACCATTACTTATAGGGAGAATAACATTATGCAACAACATGTGGAAGCTAAGTGGTTATTTTTGCACCAGAGGCTCTCAAGAATTGCATTTAGCCTGAACTCTAAGGCTGTTTTCTATTTACTGACTATTTGGGGGATGATATAAACAGTGACTAGGGGATGATTTTCTTTTGCAGCACTTTCGAACGTGTCTCTGCCATATCGGAAATACAGAAAATGTCTGTCTTGTTGCCATTTGGGCCTCCGATGTACAGCAGCAGGTCATATCCCGAGGACCCGCTGCAGCAAGCGAGTCCGAATGGGTTCACGTGTCCCCTACAAGCAGGGTCTCTGGCAAGTCCCACTCCAGCCCAGAGTTGAAAACGGAAATGGGGCTTTGCCCGGTGTTTTTGCATGGAGATAAATTTTTCCCTGTCCCACTGAACATTTTCAAGAGAGTTGCCTGTAGCACCCTGTCTTGCTCTGCGAGGGGCCTGGCTTTGAAACACGGTTATAGGTGTGGACACACACGTCCGAGCCGCTATACGTTACAGAAACACTGTCACCGGAGAAGCGTCTTGCGAGGATCCTGGCTCTATTTTTGCAGCTCGGAGGATGGATCACCTTGTGGGAAATCCCCAGGCAGCGAGTCAGGAGATCTGAATAGTATTCATGAGCTGGAGAAAGCACCTTCTGGTATGTGTGAGATTTATGGGAGTCAATCTGCCTCGCTGGCCCAAAAGAAGATTAAATGGTACCTTGATCACAGTATTTAATGGTGCCTTCAAGGGAAAGAAAATAGCAGGTACAACAGACTGTTAACAGGGAAATACATAACAAGAACCAATCGCTGGAAACTAAAGCCAGACAAATTCGTGATGTCCCCCAACACACATACACACACGCCACGCTATATTTTTAAACAGGGGAACTCATCACTCGTGTGAACAGAACTAGTAAGAGGTGTGGTGGATTCCCCATCTGCTGAAGTCTGCAAGCTCGGGCTCGATGCTTTCCTCGAAGAGATTTCTCAGTGAAACACAAGCTTCTGGGATCGGCACAGGAGCAACTGGCTACCGCTCTCCAGCCGCTCGTCCGCCGGACACATGCTGAGCCCATGTTGGTCAGCACTGTCTCCGTGTCCTCCTCGGTCACTCGCGCCATTTGTTGTATCCTGTCTTGCTCTTAGACCAGGACTCCGGGAAGGCGGATTTAGACTAGACAGAAGAAAGCACATCTTTACCGTGCTTGCATCCAGGGTCTGGAACAAACTTCCGCACCGGGGTGGTGCAAGCATCTACCCGGGACTCCTTCAGAAAACAGGTGGATGTATTTCTTGCTGGGGTCGCTTGGCCCCAGCTAACTTCCCACCGATGGAGGTGGGGGCTGGACCCGATGATCTCCCTCCCAGCCCCTAATGTCTAGGAAATCTTCGGGTAGGGACCACATTTGTGCCGTGTACTTATGTGGCACCTTGTACAACGGAGGCCTGGGTCCCCGGGTGCTATAATAATAAACTCCCCCTTTGGTGCTCAACATCGACCCTTTAAGAATCCTCCTCTGTGCACTTTCCTCAAGGATCTGCATTTTAGGCACTGAAATGGCTCAAAAAAAATTGGCTCTAAAGTGACTTGCCCCAGGCCACACAAGAAGGTTTTGGTAGCAGGAAAATAAACAGCAGTGCCCCAAATCCTGGGTCAGGACAATGGGGGATGAACCACCCCCGCTTTGGGCAGGGTTTGTACGGAAGCTGCACAGCTGCCGATGCACTGCATTGCATTGCCATCGTTACCTGGAAAAGCACGGGTCTGAGCACGTTTGGACAAACACAATTTCGTGTTTTGCTCTGTGCTTTTCGAGGAACCGGAGACCTGACAGTGGCGAGTGCGTGCCTGCTTCATTTACCCGTCACACGGACCCGGTCTAAAGCACTTAAGCTCAGGCACTTGAGTAGTCCCATTGAAGTCAAGTTCAAGTTACAGGGGGCTTAAGTGCTTTGAGGAATCAACGCAATGCGCTGAAGATGACCCAGCAAAACAGCAGCATTTACAATAGACTGCGTGTTATTTTGCAAAAGTTTACACAACAGGATAGTATACAGATTTTCAAGGATACATTTATGGTTATAAGCACCTCCCTGGCATCATTAAGCAACAAATTTGCTCAGAAATTCTTGCATTGTATCTCGGTGAAGATGAAATATGGTCACTTGTGAGGGAGAAAACAACAATAAAAGGAGAGCAAATGTTCCCTGAGTGCTCCCTAAAACAAGAAAATCTGATCTGCAGCCTGTGCACTGATGCGATTATGAGGCTCCTTGCTCTGAGCCGTAACAGATGGAGTTGCCACCTCCCCCCAGCCCCTTTCTTTGGTGATAAGGTGAATGGTTTCCCCAAGGGAAGAGCAGAGAGAGCTGCTGACTTGGCAAGGCCTGTGCCAAGCATCTGGCGGCTGATTGAATCATGGGCGTTGATAGGCACAGTCTGGGAGGGAGACGCACCGGGCGATTCTGCCTCTGATCTTTCCCCAGGAAGAATTGATACAGGTCACGGATGCACAAAGGAAGGCATTTGAAGTGGAAAACAACGGAGTTGGGCTGAGGGGTAGCTAAGCACTGGTGGAAAATGACCTTGTATTTATTAAAAGCACTGCTTCTTTCTATGGCACGCCAGCTTCTCCATTCAGCTCCACTGCTCGCTTCCCGGGACAACTTACAGCCTCATAAGAGAGAGACTTGTGCCAGGCAATCTGGGAAGAAAAGGACGAAGGACGAGGTTGGTTTTACACTTCTGTCGTCTCATATATGAACATTTTAAACCCCTATGCAGACTTCCACCGATTAAATATCAACACAAGCATTACCCAAAGAGTGGCTACCGTTAACACCATTTTACATGGGTGGAAGTAGAAGTGTCCAAGGAAAACGATCCAGTTTCCATAATGCCATGCTGAAAGTCGGAACACCCTTTTTGCCGGGCTCTTTGTCCACCTGCTTTTGCAAGTACTGTTCCTCCAATTCTGTGAGAAACCCATGCATTTGCATGAGCTAATGGGCTTTTTAGATACCTATAGACAAGTACTCTGCTAGATTCAGCAGCCCATTGTGTTTCTATGGTGATTCCCATCTAGCACATCAAGGCACCCTGCAAACAAATTAACATTAAGCTCCACGCTAACACATCAAAGGAGGGACTTTGATCCTGCATCCTACAACTAGGGGAAAATGAAGCACAATGTGGTTAAGTGAGGTTAGTAGTAGAGGCAGAAGTAAAACTCAGTAGTTCTGACTCTTAGTCCTTCAACCTGCAATTTAAACAGGGAAGCTTCTGCAGCTCCCTATAGACTCCACCACATTTACTATCTGGCTGTCACCCAGCTCACCGTTAGTGTCAGTGTGCAAGGGAAGCTCTCCTTCCAGAAATGCTCTGCATTGACCAGTAACCTTACTGCACAGAACAAGCGCGCTCGAACATCTGTCCTCAAGCAGACAAACCCAGCATGTGGATGGGAAGCAAGATGCAGGAGAGAGGTAGAGCCTGCAAGGATGAACTGGAGGCCAGCATCATCTCTGGGTAGTGACCACCCAGACATCCACTTGCCCAACAAGAGAGGACAGGGTGTGTTAGACAGGGGTGGCTTCATTGCTTTGGAGGAGCATGTGGAGTAGAAGAGCTTTTCACTCATCGTGGCCGCTGGAGAAACATTATCTCCTGCAAGTATTTTCGTGCACGTGGTGGAGTCAGGCAGGGATTTCACGTGCTTTGCCTATAGGAGCAAGGGAAATGTTTTCCTTCCCTGGATTGCAGAGGGCTCTATGTGTGAGCACTACAGCCCCAAATCTGAGTCCAGACTAAAATGAGCAACAAAAAGAGGCAACTTTAATCTCTTGGGAAATGGGAAGGCGGTTCCCATTGACTTTAACTGCTATAGAGGCAGCACGTTTCATTAAAGTCCTCTCTGCTAAAACTGTGATTCCCCATTAATGTTTGGCACACCTCTTCCTTTAAGGACTCTGCTCTATTGAAACACCCTTGATAATAGGGATTTTTGTAGACGGCGCTGTGGAGGCAAAGACAGATGGTAAACCAATGCACTCAAGACAGTTAAAACAGGCCCATCTGTGTTATACACAAAGCTTGTCTCAACCATTCATGGCCATGAAATAAACTACCCAGATCTCCTGTTTTCACTTTTCTCGCTCTTCTGTATATGTCTTTATGGAGACCCGTTCGTGCCCGAGGCGTAGGCAGAACGTTTTCCGGCGAAACCCCCTCAGCTGCTTTCCCCAGGCCTCCCCGAGGAGGAGGAGGAGACTCCTTGGGAAACTGGTTGCACGAAACATCGACTCCACTGACTTCGGTGGGAGCCTTGCTACAAACTCCTTCAATGGGGCCAGGCTTTCAGGCATCTCTTTTGAGCTGAGCTAATAGAAAAGTTTTTGAAGAAAGCATACTGTGAATTTTCATCGAAGTTTTGATGGTGCAGATCATATCATGAACTACAGCAAAACACATTTTTGCCTTTTTTGAATCACGACTTTAATAATCTGTTTCACTCCTGGGGAAATTGGCTCCTTTCTTCAAGGAGCTGGGCAGTTCACTTTTGGAAGGCAAAGAAAATGCATTGTATTGAATGTGCCATAGAGAATCAATCCCTGCTTTTTGCTGAACAAGCAAGGCGTGCTAAACCCATGCTCCACGCTGCAACATTATTTTCCTTCCTCTCTCTAGGCTTCAAGCAGTGTCTTCCCTTTTATTTTCATTACTTTTTGAACTTCTGGGCTCCACCTTAGCTGGATTGTGGCAATACTATTGTCCTGATACTATTGTCCATAAGATATTCACCATATTTCCATAAGACTTTCACCGCAATTTTGCAGACCAGAATGTTTTCAGTAGTTCTGATGATCATCAGAAGGTCTGAGGACGTGTCCAAGTTGGACCACCCAAACTTTGGAGACTTGCCGAGCAGGTACAGCCAAGGGGCCATTTCCGGAAGCAGGTCACAGAACTAAAATAGCCTTTTCTTCCCATGTTGCCCCTTGGCTATTGGAATCAGAACGTGGAACCAGAATCCCTTTCATTATGAAGCTCGCTGTGACACGACAGACAGCAGTGCCCGGAGGGGTATCTAGCTTTGTTTGTGATGTAGTCACAGGTCCCATGGCAAGAGCTACAGATCCAGATTGTGGGAGAAAAGCCGCCTCTTCTACTTACCTTTACCAAGAAGTTGTTCGTGGTTTCAAATGTCAGAGGGTTTTGCCCTCCATTCTTTTTCCAATCATAACACAACAAAGCCATTTGGATTTCTGAAATGTCACTGTGTCTATCCAGAGACCCAGCTCAGACAAGGTAATTATCCCTTCCTGTCACCCTTTCCTATACTGACTTGTAAAAGAAGTATTTTTAGTGTTTTAGAAAATACTCCTGACTTCCAATTCCTGTAGCAAAGCAGCCTGTCTCTCCTAAACACTTGCGTGATGCCATGCTCCAGCCTTGCGGGGACATGCCAAGCTGTGTCTTGATTCTCTTCCAACAGGTTTTGGATAATAAGATGAACTCTGACTTGGAAACCAATCGAGTCAGTGGGAGCCTACGTGTTGACTCCCCTTGGGTTTTGGATGTGAAGTGGCCAAAGGAGGATCTTGACTTGGAAAGATCCAGGTCTGTCAAGCAGGGCTTTATGTTCACAGACCATTCAATACCCAGGTGCGTGGCTAGGACTGTGGCAGGGCTTTGAGGGATGTAGGCATCTCGCTCTCACTAGGTTTCGATTTCAAAGTGGGCAGCTGGCTGCACGATCTTAAACTCCTTGTCACAGACTGAGCCTTTCAAAAGGAGTCTAAGTCATGTTAAATACGGTGGTGGGTTTTGCAGCACAGATCCTTGGAACTTAATTGAAAACGTCTCCTCCTGTTCAGGTATCCACATTGTAGCTGTACTGATGTAGAGGCAAAAGGAATCACAACTCCTGGTAGAGATGATGTCTTTTATTAGATCAACCACGTTTTTGGAAAACAAAAATTCTTTAGTTGCAAGCTTTTGGCATAAGCACTGTCTTTCCTCTTATGCCTGAAGAAGGATGCTTGTGCCTGAAAGCTTGCAATTAAAGAAGTATTTTGTAAAACTCTAGTTGGTTTAAAAATAGATATCACCTCTACTCATTTCACACACTGAAAAGGCATTTGGCTGTAATGCCTTACAAATCCAAAGAGCCTGGGCTCAGGTTGCTTCATCAGTAGGAACAAAGAGATTTCCCAGCACCAAAAGGCAAGAAGAACAATGCAATAAGATACCAGGGCCCTGCTTGGATTATAGACCAAAGCAATGAGTTGATTTTTTTTTTAAGGGTAACAGCAGGGACCACTGCAAAACAAGAAACACTCATGAAAAGCAACTATTCCAACTCCGGCTAGACCCTCGGAGTATGTGACTCAGTTGGACTGAGGTCGCCTACCTTGCATGACTGATCGGACTACAGTGGCAGGTAGGTCATGTTACCCATCTATTCGTGCTTGGGTGGGATCACTTAATGACCGTTCCTGCTGAGCCCTGTGGTTTATTATTTCTTACTCATACACATTGGGACTGGGTTTTTTGCTGCAAATGCGCTTTTGAAAGTGGAGAGATCTTATCTTTCATTTTCTATAGATCAGTCCTGCAGCATCTCGAAGTATTTATAGTTTTAATACATAACCATAAATGCCCCCTAAACAAGGGATATTGCACCTTTAGATTACTATTATTGCTTTATTGCTCATCACAGCCATAAATTAGCAGCTTCCCCTGGCAATACTGAAAGAGTGTAGAATTAGGTTACAACGTGCGTACACAAGAACCTATTAAAGCACTGCTATTCTTAAAAGTCTTTATAGTTTTCCAGTGTATACCTATAAGTGTTTCAATTAAAGAGCTACATGCTCACCCAAGTAATTGCCCTTCCATTCGAGATAGGGTTTGGCAGGAGAAAAAGAGAAGCAAGACTAAAAGGTGGAAAATTGGAATATAAAACACTGAAAATGAAACTGCTATAAAAAGAAAACCGTGGGTTTAAATTATGCTTATTAGAGCCATTTACATGGTTTTAACTCCTACACTCTGGCTACTGTGAGAGACGTTGTTTGCTCCTCTGGTCAAACTGCCTTGGATCAAGTGTCCCGACTTCTTCAACTTCAGTTATCTTGCTGTGACTTAGTAGCAAGCGTCAAGCGACGGGCTTCCTAGAGACAGCTGCTGCTTCAGCTTGCTCTACAATGGTTGCTCATCCCATCAGTGTGACAAGCTGCTCAGCTGGGCATGGGCTTTGCATGGGGGTGGCCAATTTATTCAGACAGCAGCAGTCAGTGGGCATGTCTACATGTGCATTTACTGCGCGGTAAATTATTGCTCAGTAAGTGGATTTAGGCTGGCGTCTACACATGCAGGCATTAAAGCGCAGTAATGATATATTTGGATTGACCTGGGAGCAAAGTTAGTCCCAAATCAGTCCATGCACATAGTGTTGTTGCGCAGTAATGGATCGATGTGTGTGTTACTGCACAGTAACTAATTAGGCATAAATTTGCTACCTGCATGGTGCAGATAGCAAGTTTACACCCAAGTTAGCATAAGTCGCTATAGTTACCGCACAGAACGGGTGCGCATGTGTACAAGCATACCTGTACTGTACGGTAATGTTTGGTTACTGTGCACTAAATGTGCATGTGTAGATAAACCCCATATGTCTTGTCACTAATAAACTTCACTTTAAAGTTAACATTTTAAATGAAGAAAGCCATGAACTTTCAGAATTGACAGCTGGGGCTGAGCTGGCCAGGAAGCCTAGCAAGGGACGTCGGAAGAGTGTACAAGCTGTCCTGCGATGCTTGCAGCTTTGACGTTTGCTATTTTGAATTCTCTGCTTACAGCAACCCCATGGAAGGAAATAGTTATTTGCTACACTGTGGTATTGCCAAGGAGTCCTGGTCTTGGGCCTGTTGTGCTCAGCATGGGATGAGCACAGAACAAATTGAAAAATCAAGACTGGCCCTACTTCAAAGAGAAGAAGAGCTTTTCATTGAATTGGTACCAGTTTGATGGACTTTGCAAAAGAGCTAGACCAGAAGGTGCTTTGATTGCACTTCGTATTCCCGGGTTCTGCACCCAACTTGCAGACAGCACCTCGCCTTTGCTGGAGGCTTGGGGGCAATCTCTGAGATGTGCCGCTACGCTTCCATCTGAGCTGGAGAAGTCTCTTGCATTGCATTTCAAGAAACACAGAGGGGGGTACAATGATGAAACTGAGCCTGGAAGGTCACGGAGAGGGAATTAACATGGAAACGAACCATATCATTTTTCCAGAGACACTCTCTGGCTTGTGACTGCTCTTTAAAACGCCTCGGGTCCTGTGGCAAACATTAGTTTATTGCTAGCTTAGGAAGAAAGAACCATTTCTATGATAAAAGACTGCAGGGGCAAGTGCCATCGTGGATGTAATTTGACTTCTTACATCCTATGAAGGTTTTCTGGAATCAGTTATAGTCTCTGCAGTGTTTCCTACGCACAATTCCTCAAGAATTCAGTACAGCGGAGGGGGAAGAAATGGGTAACACTCGATAAGCAGCAGACATTAATTAATGCTACGTTACAATGGAATTCAGCTGAAATAATGTATGGTGGCCACATGAATAGTAAGAGGAAATTCATCATGGTTAATGTTATTACACTGAATGTCAAAGGAAGCAGTGATGATTTGCCACTTACTGTATAATGTAATATAATCTAAATGTAATTTTGGTTGGATAGTCTGGAACATCCATTTTGTTCAGAAAGAGAGAAGGAAGCCTACCCAGGAGTGATCTGCAGTACTCTTAACTAACTAGCCAACCCGGTGGGCAGGTTAGCCACAATGTGACCCAGAACAATAGCTTAAGGCAAGGCAGATGCTGACGTGTCTGCCCTCCTCCATCACTGGGCGTACTTGCAGACATCCGCACGGTGGGATGCAGGAATCTGGCACTGACTTTGGGCATGACCCTGTCAGAGTCACTTCACCTTTCTGAGGATTTGTTCCCCTCCCATCGTTTGTCCACCTTATCCAGGCTGATCACCAACTCTTTCAGGCCCCACAAAGTCCATGGTGCTTTCGTCGATTCTGGACAGTTGTGGAGCATCTCAGAAAAAACCCAATGTCTAAATGTGGCAAAAGATGTAGGTACCTAAAGAGGTGGCCTGGGTGAAACAGCCTCTGGGGAGGTGGAGTCCTTTCCCAGTGCACACAAGGGTGGCAGCTAAGTGATGTTCCCACATCTGTAACCTCTTTAACTCCTTCACGATAGTTACCGAGTGCTCAGGGCACATCCTCTGCTTTTATTTACAGAGGTCACACCTTGCTCGCTGCTTTGCCGGCTCACAGCACAGCACTTGGTAAGTAGCGCTCCTGTAACACAGGCAAGTTCGAGTGTCCCCACAGGAAAGAACAGTAAATACGGCAAAGCCGCTTGCCCGCAGACACGCACAAAGTCCCAGGAGTCCTGAGACTTCTATTCATTTTCTCTCAGCACAAGAATAAACTTCTTTCCAACAAAAACTGCACCTCTGGCTGATTCTTCTCCATACGTTAGCAAACAGATGCTGTGCTTTTTAGGAGTGTAATATTTGTTATGGGTCTTTAAAGCCATTTAAAGCAAAAAAAAAAACAAACCAACCCCAAACCTCCAGCTATTTTAAATGTTAAGTGTGCCTATAGAACACACCAATCAGCAAAACCACTTCTTCATAACCCGCTCTCCTGTCTGTACAGCGTTGTACGTGATTTATATGATCATTTCACCAATCAGTTAAGTGTTTGGTTGCAGTAAAAAACAAGAAAGAAAAACCTTCTGTAATAAAAGTCTGTTCAAAGGGCTTCCCTAAGACCATATTAATTTCTCCTTCTGCATAACATTACACCTTCTAGTGTGCAAAATACAATTGTGGAGAGGCATTTGTATATATTATTCTAAAACATTGGAAGGTATCATTATATGTTCACTTTGGAAATACAACTTATAAAGGGATATTTTTAAAAGTCTGTAAATCAGTATTCATAGCAGCGCTATAGATGCAAATTCTTAAAAAAGAAGTAGTTTATAACACTCGCAATTTATTTCACCCGAGTCCCATACATCTGTTTTAACGATGCTTTGTCGTTGAGATAAGAGAGTTCACTCTTTCATTAACTTTAGCTTACATTTATGAAGGGAAATACACTTATGTATCTCTTAAAGCATTTTAAATAATTATTATTTACTTGTGCTGCAGACTTGCAGCATGCTAGGCATTGTGTATGCATGCCATAAAGGTTTACAGTCTAAACAGTAATAAACTACATGGGAAAAAGGAAACACAGCCTTTTTTCCATTTTTGCTTGGGTCTTCCCCCCACTGCTTTTCATCTTCGTGGTAGGAAACCTCCTCTTGCTTCAGCCAAACTACTCCCAGCCCTCGCTAGTGAGACCAGGATAAACCGGAGGGGGAGTGCTGGGCCCTTGACTCATAACTCCCGGTGAAATATCTGAGGACATGAAAGAAGGATAGCTGAATTATACACAACGGTGGCTTGCTAGAAAGATACAGCGCCTGGTTTTCTATTGCCTTGACTTCACGCCGGCATGACGTAGAGGTGGCACGCTGTTCGCAATGTGATGAATTCCAGTTCGGTGGCATTTTACATCCACTTGGCAGCAGGATCAAACCGGAAGAGAGAGTTATTCCCAGGTTGCCAGAGATAAACCGGGTAGTATTGTAGTCTAGCTAAGGATTCCTAATCTGCCTGTTTAGATTGCACGTGAGAGGTGATTGATTCGCCGGGTAACGTTTAGCTGTATGCGTACCACATTTGGATCCAAGGCATTTCCACAATTTATCATTTTAACATGTTTTCATTCGAGCAGAGGGTCCTGGCAGCCAACAGCAAGCCTACGTTTTGTGGTGGTGCAGTTTCTGGATGCACACTAGCAGCACAGAGCTCCTACCCTTAGCCTTTACAATGAGCTTACACTCCATTACACACTCAAGTGGGGATGACTAACTTTGCACACGCAGGTTGATAATTGCATGGACACTGTTCTGTTTGCTATTACTCAGAGTTTATGCATATTTTACGTTGGGGGCAAATGACCTAGCGTGCTTAATTTTAAGAAGCAACCCAAACCTTCCCACGAGCAACACAGCACAGCTTTATCAGAAGTGCTTAGCTAGCTTTTTACCCATCATTACTGATCGCCCACACCCTTCGGTTATCCAGCCCTAGATAACTCCCTAGGGCTGGGAGAAGACATAGAGGAGGACAGCAAAAAAGGCTGGTTTGGGGTTATTGCACAAACCTCTCAAGAAAGAGTTAATTCAAGGATACAATTTCCAGGTCATGCCGTTCTAATATTCTGATTATTTATCCAAACTGAACATAACAGATTGCATTCATCCCCCGTGACTCCTCACAAATACGCATGACTTTGCTCATGGGATTTACTCACAACAGCCCCACAGAAGTATGCACTCAACAGCTTAAAATAACCCGCATACTAGAGATGGCTCACACAGGCTTTGCATCGATTAAAACAGATAGCGTGGCACGTGTGAAATGGACTGAAAGCATCTCCCATGCACAACCAAACCCAGTGTGAGTAACACAGAAGAATTACACCAATGCGAAGCTAGGACAAGTCAGATCAGGCCCTAAAGCTCTGGCTCTTGCATTTCTGTGTGCAGCGCCGTTCTGGGGACATGAATCAATTCTGTTCCTGATAGCTTCTGGGCTGGGAGTTTACATGTGCAGGCTATTTGCTGTCTCAGCTGCTTTCTGAATCCCAGCGACTGCTGGTAGCATGAGATCTTCTGCAGATAAATTATGGAAACATGAAACCCATTCCCATGCAAATGATCTCAAATATCCACAAATTACATTTAAGATCTTCTTTAAGGGGGAAAGCAGCGCCCTTGACTAGAGCATATCTACATGTGTAAGTAACTCTGTCTTATCAATAAAACTCTGATAGGAACGTGGCTCACTGCAATAAACATTGATTTTGCTATATAAACAGACCAGAATAAGAGAAAGCCGTTGTATTACTAAATCATATTTAAATTAGCTGAGGTGGACTATCTTGGAGAGAATATTGCTGTATAAAATATGATGGTTAATTTACCAATTAAGGTAACTAGATTCTCAAATGTTAATGGCACAAGGACTACTTTCTAATGTGTTTCCTCCAGGCACAGGACTGCATTTGTGACATAATTATACTCTATTTACAATACACACCTCTCCCATCTAAAAACAAAGAACGTACTAAGTGGCGAGTCCTGCGTTTTCCCCATTCAGCGAAACCTTATTGTCATAAACTCAAGGGCCAGGTGGGGATACTCTGACCATCTAGTGTGGCTTGAATAGTAAAGGACAGAAAATTTGATCTTGTGAACTCTTGCCAATAGCCCAGGAACCTGAGATTGAACTGGAGCATATCATGCCTTCCTTGTTCACATTCAAATGACGAACCATCTGCTGCAACCTCTAGATATCTAAGGGAGTTGTATTGAAGAAAAAAAGAATAGGCAGAGATTTGCAGAAAATAACTAAGAGGAGGGTGACGGCAGGAACTCCAGCGCACAGGAGGTTTCGGGGACAAATTCTTCAAGGGGTTGAGCATCCTTTTGGGAACGGCTCATTGACCTCCTTTTCTTAGGAAGGTTTTTAAGACAGAGCAAGGAGACAAATGGGCTTTTGGAGCCAGGGCACGTGCCGGGAAAGCAGGAGACTCCTGCCTGGTGGGAGTGAAGTGGAATGAAGAAGTCAAGCGCATGAAGGACTTGGATCCACGTTGCAACCCTGCCACCGGGTGTTTCCTTGCACTCCAGCGTGAGCACAACCAGGATGGCCATGTGCTTTTTCTATGCCTGGGGCAAATAAAGCTGTGTTTGGATGCCTAGAGAATGGAGAAAAACTGGAAGTGTGTATTTCCCACCCTCACCTGAGCTTGCATCATCACTGTCCAAACCCACTGTCTAATTTACAGGGATTTGGCTTTCATGCGCCTTGTCCTGTTCAGGGACATTCAGTATCCCTGTATCTAAGCATGAATTTAGGTAAATTGGTTCCTCCCTTGAACTTTATGGGCAAAAACACTTTGGTTTTACATCTACACAATCTTCCTGTCCCCACCCCTCACCAACATCACCAGTGTCTGATCCGCTCAGGCTTGTTTTCATCCCTTCCCACCTCGAGGCGACTGCACCTTCCCAAGGGTGGATGACGCGGCCCCTTCTTAGTGCCCTGGTTCTCACGGTCCAAACTACCCTGTTTTCATGCCTTCCCATTACAAGTCCCTACAACATCTGTAGAGCCATAGAAAACGAGGGTGGGAAGGGACCTTGGGGGGTCGCACCTCGTCCAACCCCTGCTCCAAGCGGGACATCCCCAACTAAATGCACCGTTGCACTGTTCCACGTATGGCCATCGTGAAAGGATGCTATCTCTGGGAATTACTCCTGTGCATAGATGTTAAGGTCATAAGAGACCAGTAGGGATTGCTTAGTCTGAGCTGTGCTGGCACATGGGCCATAAAATTGCACCCACTAATTGCTGCAGAAGAGGGACTCGCTCTTCCCTAATGCATAAGTGAACACTTCCACTGACATCTTGTTCCCGCTACGGTGCCTTTCCTGGGTGCGCTACCTCTTGTGCTAGCTGCACAGAACAGCATCAAGAAAGAGAGGAGGCCACACCATCCTTGGTGTCCGGCTCTCCATATTCAGTGACATCTTTAATTTCCAGTTGATCAGGTCTGACTCCGTCTAGTGTTTAGAAATATTTACTAGCATCTGTGCTCCACGGCAGCCTGCCTCTGCCAGGTGCCCACAATGCAAATGAAGACTTGTTATTCCCCCACATCATTTAATTATTCCTAATCTTTTTTCCCCTCCATTATACAATCTACAAAGGGAAAGGGGAACTCAGTGTTCATTAAAAAAAAAAGAGAGTGAGAGAGAGAGAGAGAGCCTCTTTTCTTTCCTTTGAAGGAGCTAACAAGAGCTGGGGTGACATGTATGGAATAATTAAAGGCAACATTGATGAGTCCAGCAGTCAGGATTTTTCTTTTCGATTCAAGAACCCTTTTAAATCTGTGTCATCTCTGGTCACCGGCTTTACAGCAGTGACAAGTAATTTTTACAGAAACACTATTAGGGGTTGTAAACTTTAATGATTTTTTTTTCTCTTTCTGAGTCCTTGCTGTTCTATATTTGTAATTAAACAGCACTATGTGTCTTTAAAAAGGAGAGGGAACAAATTTAATATTACTATAAAAATCATCACTGCACTCACCAAACACAAACTTTAACAGCCTGCAACCACAGAATCAGCTAGGGCCAACAATACAAGAGGAGTCATTATTGTAACTAAATTAGACCGTTTGTTTTCTTTCCCTCAAATCGAATTGTGTAGGAGCTGCTTTATTGCAAAACAGACATTAAAATTCCAGCAAGACCTCAGAGAGAAAGTAATTTCTATTTTATCAACGCTGTAAAGCTGTCTTTATGTTCTGAAGCAGGAAATATTGCTGGGATATTTATAGCTTCGGCACCAAAGCCAGTTTGAATAGAAATGTTACTGCGGTCGGCAAAGCTGTCACACTGCTCAGTGGAGCAGGGAATTTTAGTGAATTTGTGAATTACTGTTGCAGTCTTGACAAGTCTTTCAGGGAGGCTGGTGTGTGTCTGGACTCGCGTCACTTTAAGCGGAGATTTCAACGGCACCTTAGGGCTAATCAGCTGCATTGGCCAAGCCCCTCTAACCAGCGCCAAGGTTTCCAGCCTCTGCCACGTTGAGTTTTGAAACCCTCAGCGCTTGGTCCCTTCTTTCTTCCTCCTGCCTGCCCCCTGCGGTTGCCCCACAGCTGTATCTCCAGATGCTTTCATTTTTTCCATCGTGTTTGAAACCCATGCATGACGAATGGCCCATATACGCGTATTATGTAACAGGCTGTTCCCAGGATCTCTTTTCACAAGGAAGCGATTCCAACAACGCCCGGCAAGGCTTGCCGTCGCGCCGGTTCCCATCGTCGGCGACACAAGACGTCTTGTCGCTTGGTGGCCAGCGCTGCAGAAGTGCCTCGGAGATTTAGGGGAAGGCTGCTTCTGCTGCTGCTACCCGCGCACGTGATGTCTCCCGCCGCGGCCCGGAGACAGAGCTGTGCCAGTCCTGCTGGTTTCGGCGTCGGCTCCCTTCTTCAGCGAGCGCCGTTCTGTAGGACAGGCACGTCCCAGCGGGGTAGGGCTTGTTACCGTTATTGAACATGATGGGCAATGTTGGCATTTCTGTCTCTCGCACCGTATGTTTCGAGTGCTGCAGATGCTGCCATCCCACGCAAACATGCACAAAACCAGCTGGAAGTGTTTGTAAAGGGTTGTCGTTCCTCGGGGGGAAGCCTTTGTCAGCATATCGAGAGGGGAGGAAATCGGGCAGCCCAATCCGGAGCGGCTCTTCAGATCCCGCTGCAAGTCTCTTATCTCAGCAGGATTACGTTTGCCAAAGTTAAGGTCTCGGAGTTATTTCCTTCGCAGCTTTCTAGCTACGCAAAGGTCGCTGCAGTGCCATGTTTAAAAAGCTACCCGTGGGTTTCCTCCATGGTCAGGGATGCGGCTTGGGATGCAGTGCTGAAAGGTCACGTTCCTCCGACATCTCCCTGAGCCCCAAGGTGCGGGCCCGTTGCAGGACCGCTGCCCACAGGCCTTGTGAGGACAGCAATCGCTCCTTTCCAAAAAGGT
>JAGPOW010003356.1:7552690-7566371 GCA_030014935.1 Caiman crocodilus | reverse complement strand
CCCCCCCCCCCTTTTCCCCAAAACTTTTGCTCTTCATCCTGCAGCTGTTTTGCTTTGATTTTGGGGGCCTGTCCTGAGTCTGGTACTGACGAATATTGGGGAGGGTGGAGCTGAGTGTGTAGTTAACAGTGCCTTGCACTAGATGTAGAGGGCTGAGGGGAACCCAGGAAGACACATCTCTGATTCTGTATATCCTTGGCCCTGCCACACTTGCTGTGCTGCCTCTCCGTGCATTTACACGCCCATGCCAGGAGGATTGCTTGGTTGCTGGTTATGCTGTTCCTCCCCAGATCGCTGTGTAGCGGTCTCTATCTCTAAAAGGTGGAGCTCTCTGCCTGGGCCTGGACCCCTTTTCTCCCTTTAGTTCTCCAGCTTTTTCCATGGTGCTAAATGGAAAGGGGCTCTCAAACTGGGAGGGAGGTCCTTGAGTGGCCGTAGCACGGCAGAGCTGGAGAATCACGCTGTCAAGGTAGCATACTGTTTTTGCAAGGTAGGTGAGCCCATTAGGTGGCAAAAAGCACACACCACTGCAACCACTAACGAATTAAATCATTATTTAGCCCCCAGTACATTAAGCATTAAAATGCCCAAGCTCCATTATAAGGGGAAGACTGAGACTGCATTTATAAAAAGAACATATCATTCAGGTCTGGCTATTTTTATAACTAGCTGTTTTCATTAGAATAGAGATTATAATGCTTTCAGAATTATATGGAGCACAAAACCCCATCCATTTATAGCACAGAAAAATCACAGATGAAGGATTCTGGATGCACATTAACTAATAAAGGTGAGGTGGATCCACCATCTCCTTCAAGTGTCCTGCGGAAAGGGTAGGGAAGGCATGCCCGTTGTACTGAATGCTGCTTCGGCTGTTAGCTCTGTTTAGTTAGTACGAACAACCACTGCTCTTAGTGGAGCTGTGCCTGGCTGAGAAATGAAGAGATGATGAACAACAACGTGAGCGCTCAAAGAAGGAAAGCAGTGGAGGATGCTGAGGTGCTGCTATCCCGGTTGTGGATGTGGCGTGGCACCTGAGTAGCATACGCTGGGCTTTCACTGAATGTATTTAATGGGATGAGAGGTTTAGGTTGTAGCCGTGTTGGTCTAAGGACATAAGAAGGGTTTTTGAACCCGAAAGCTTGCTTAATAACTCTTCCCAACAATTTGGGTTGGTCTAATAAAAGCTGTCACATTCACCCAAGGAACCTTGGCTGTTTAATGGGATGAGGCATTTTTGCCCGTTCATTTCTATTAAATGATACTGTGGCCGAAACGAGACTGTAGCACAAACCAACGTTTGTTCTCTGGAAAGCCAAGTAAATGTGATGGTCAAAGGTTCCTTCCTTCATAGCAGGGACTTGTTAGCTTAATAAGAAACTGGAAGATGAAGCGGTCCAGATCTTAGTTTCAGATCGACTGATAATGGTGCAACTCGGCCGGTTCAGTGGAACTGCTGCCGAGTTGCACGAGCGCCAAGCAGAAGAAACTGTCCCAATGTCTTCAAAGCACAAAGGGTCTGTATCTTTTTGCTTGTTGAGAATAGCAGCTACTTTAATCTGTCATGATAGTTGCATGTGGAATTAGCTGTTGCTTCCAGGATCTGAGAACCATCTATAATATGGGCAGGGGGCCCAGGACTTGTTTGTAAATGACCCTGTTCTGATAGGAATGCTCTTCACAGTTAAAAGCAAAACGTCAAGGACAGAAGCCCAAGGCCATGATTCAACATCCTTCAAAGCTGATGAGAAAAACTTGTCAGTTGTGCCTGGAGTTTGATTGCAGCGAGCTCTGGATGCGAGCAATCCGCCAGTGCAGCCGCCGTGGCGAATATAGCCGTGTTGTACCCAGTCCAGACCAGGGGCGAATCCAAGTTCTGCGGCTTTGAGCAATCTGTTCTGTGTTCATAAATCTATGGGAGTGATTGCAAGGAAAATGACACCCAAGCAAATTAAAAGTCACGGTTCCCCTCTTCTGGGGCTGGAGAAATATGAATCAAAAAGTTAATGACAAATGGCACAGCGGCTCCAAACCTGATTTCCTTCTTCAAAAGGACAGTTTGCCTCCTCCAGCAGAAGCCTGCTTTGTCGTGGATCTGGGGTAGTGAGGAAACCCCCACGAGAGATACGAACACATAATATCTAGGCCATTCTTTTGCACCTCGCTTGCAATGGGGTGCCTGCATTGTCCAGAGGTTCTTGTCCCTGCTAAGACATCTTCTGTTCTGAGGCTCACAGCAGTATCTTCTTCATCAAAATGAGAAGCATCTTCCTGCGGTAGACACCAGCTTGCCTTGTCACTCTTTTTTTAACAAGTCACTAAAATTAACAGTGTAATATGTATTTCCTGTAGAGAAAGTGCAAGCCATCTTTTACTTTTGCACTTTAACCTGTCCTAATTCTTGCACTGAAGAAATAAAATAGATTGGTGGGAGGGAGGAGGTTGCAGCAGCTGGCTGCAGCCTTATTTTCAAGCAGCTGAAATAAGGCATGATGATAATATATGTATTCATAGCAAAGGGGATTGAAAGGGAAAGCAGAACGTATGTTATGTTGCCATTGCTTATTAATATAAAGTGACATCTGCTCAGGTAGGATGGTAAACATTACCGTCTCCTGCTCGGCACGCCGGGGTAATGTGCCATCTGCAACAGTAATGCAAGTGAACATCAAATGTTCCTAACGTCAACCTTGATGGGTTTAGACCTGGAAGGACTTTCTGAAATAATACAACAGGTTTACTTTGGACAGATCTAAGTAGCCTTTTCCTTTGAAAACAAAGTTATAGGCCATTCAGATTAGGTTGTACAAGCAGTACTGGAAAATCTCCCTCTTGCACACGCATGCACACAAACCAAACCAGCTTTTATAGCAGGACATTTTGGGCGTTATATTGACTTAGCTTGCGAAGGGGTTGCCCACAGGTCAACACTGGACTTAGAAGCAATAACTAACGGTCTAGCAAGAAAGCCAAGGGAGGTCTTCAAAAAGTATTGCTCTCATTTCTGTTTATGAACCCAGTTGTGAGCGCTCTCACTTGGGCACAGCCCCGCTGGTCCCAGCAGCAGCGCGCTTTCCGAGGAGGCGCATTTTTATCACGTGGCCAAGATTGTCCGACTGTGGAGAGCTTCATTAATGGCTAATTCTTATGAGTATGGATTATTCTGGCATTGCTGCAGCAAAGCACATGCACGTTATTAGCTTTTTGCACAGCGGTAGCTCTGATATAATCGAGATCAGTACTTGTATTCTTCTAGTAAAGCTTAAATGCTTTGGTGGATCAGGGCAGGTATGATCATCATACTGCAGGAATAGTTCCCTTTTGGCACTTCTTCAGCTAAGGGTGTTTCAGGATTCCTCCCATAACTCTGTCCCCATTGCTTATCGTTACTTTCTAAAATTTCCCTTCAGACAAATGTGACAAGTCATGCTTGGGGGTAGTTTTAAAATAGCCTATAATATTGGGGGGGGTTGTGGGTTTTTTTGTTCTGTAAAAATCACAGTTTCGAAATGTCTGTTTAGCAGGTCTAGAATTTGTCCTATGATTTTTAGCAAAAACATCAACATGATGGAGTCAGGCAATGCCTTAGTTCATTGGACTGAACTGAGTGAAAGAAAAAGGGGAGGAACTTAAGAAGTTAAATTCTTTGCATTTGGAATATTTGCTATACAAGGCCCTTCTTTGAGGTGGGTTAAACTCAACGATCACAAAGTTGTGACAAGTGGCCAAGCCACTTTAGACCAAAAATGAGTTTGGGACACTTCCAAATCTAGAAATAGGCCAAGGAAGAGGAATGCTTCCCATTCATGTCTGTTTCCATTTGTAAAACCAGGCTCTACAATTTTGTGCACGTCGTGTTAAAAAAATGTGAATACTTTAAACAGGAAAAGAGGGCGATGCATTTGAAATGTTGAGGAAAGGCTCACACTAGCTCTTGGAAATGCATCCAAGACTGAAGATGGATAATATTTACTAACCTTTTGTTTGTTAGCAAAGCTTTTTCCCAAAGTACAAACTTCCCCCTCAATATAGCAATAAAGAACCTATGTCTTGAAGGCCTAAAAATCATTTTATAGCTGCTGGTGTTAAAAAAAAATGCTTAGGGAGGCATTGGCAATAACTTTTGCTACTTAGGTAGGTCCTAGGTTCCAGTGAAGAGCTTTTTGGGGGATTTTGCAAACATTGGCAAACCACAGGGAAATTGAACATTTTACTAAACAGACACCAAGAGTACCGTAACAAATGGAATCTGAGAATAATTATGCACATAGGGCTAATCAACCAAAACCAGTATTAGCTAATGAGATTAGAGAGGAGTCCTGTCCAGCATCAATTAATCAAATCACCTTGCCAGCGCACCTGCAGTAAAAGGGCACCTGAATCTAATGGGAGGAAAGTGATATTGCTGAATGAGATGCCCATGGCTTGCAGAGAGGATGAGGTTGATAATGTAACTGTGCCAAACCCTGCTTTGCTTAATTGCAAAGCCCTTCCTGAAGGTGACGAGAATCGTTTCTTCATTAGGCTTTTCACAAGGGTTAGGTTTTCACAAGCTCAGCTTCCACAACTGGTGCCCAGTTTCCCAAAATATCAGCACCCTTTTCAGCAACTAAATTGGGCCATTCACTTAGGTGTATAAACAAGAGCTGGGCTCGTTCCTGAAACTCCCCCACTCTTCAGTGGGGATGCAGGGCTCGTTCGGGGAGTCTGCCCTGAGTAATAAATAGTGTTCCTGTTCCCTGCAAGCCAACTCGGAAACCCCGAGGTCCTAAAATGAGGTCGAGTTTGTAGGCTCATCCAGCAGGATGGTTTTCGGTAGCTGAGTATCCAGCCTTTTATTCCAGCCTGTCCTGAGCCAGCGTTCAGGATAGAGGAGTCGGACCTTCCTTTAACATGGTTTGCAAATGGGAATGATGAGAGATCCCAATGATGTTGGATCCGTAAGGGTGGATGCAATGTTCCCCATTTGGTTATGTATCACTTTTTAAAATGTTTGGGGATGCTTCACGGAGACACGTGCTACATACATCTATAGGTTTCGGTTCGGCTCTTCTCAGTCCCACCATGCATTAAACTATGCTGATCGATAAGACCACCGTGCCCATTAAAGCGGGGTTTTGCTTCCGTCGCAGCTTGCCGTTCATCTGAATTCAAGCTGTCAATTCGTATTAAAGTTCACATGGAGTGCGCACAGTTTTATTACGCAGATGATCCCCTGAAACCCGGTTCCCAAAATAGCTGACAAGGAATTGACATTCATTTATAGCGATCGCATTTGCTGAACGTCTAGAGCACTGTCATTCGCACCCGCAAGACAACGAGGTCTCAGAAATGTAGGAATTAACTTGTCATGAATGTAACATAAATGTAACTACCACAACAGGGGAAAAAAATGAGCAAACAAAATAATGAGATATGGATGGAGGACGCATGGGCTTTCTTATTGCCTTCCGATAGTTTAGGATTACTCTTTTGGCAACGTCTTCCACGAGGCCATAGAAAACCATGTCTTTGATGTAAAACATCACTGCGTTCTCTCCGTACGGGCTTTTAAAAATAGTTCTTTGATTGAATCCACAGGGAACTTGAAGGCAAGAAAATGTACTCGGCACAATGAAATACTTAAATAAGATTGCTCTGAGGACAGCCCCTGCATGTGGAGCATGGGCGTGCTGGAGGAATTCAGCCGCACGTCAAACGTTTCAAAACACGAGGAGAAAAAATAAGCTCAAGGCAACTCCTGGAATAAACCTTCTGGGACCTAATGAGAAATTGCCACCAAATGAAAGCGCTGCAGAGAAAACAGATGGAGAATATGAGTGGAACATCAGAAAAATCAAATGACACGTTTAAAAGGGCAAAACATCAATATTACCCGAAGAATTGATAAAATGTGTCATTTGAAAAGATGCGCCAAAGCAAAGAAAACATGAAATGCATTATGACTAGGGAAGGGAAGAAGGATGAAAAAATTCTCAGGCAGCAACTGAGAATAGACATTTCCAGCACCCAAAGACTCAGACTTTATTTTCAAGAATATATGAATATAAAGAAAGACCTGTTATTGCTCTGTACATTTTTAAGTCGTAAAAGAATGATGGATTGTGACATGCAAACACTTACAAGGTTTGTTCAATCCAACCACAAGTACAACGTGTGGGACCTGATGGCTGTGCTTCCTGTTCAGAGCGTGCGCCTCCATGTATCCCTTGGGTTTCCGGGATTGCACCGATTTTACCGGTCGTGTGCCTACAGATCCGTTCTATTTGCCTTCTTCTTGCACTCTGAACTCGGTGTGTGTGCACACGCGTGTGCAGGCAGGCAGGGGGGAAACCCATCTCGTGTGTATCTACTGATAAATTGAATATGAAAACAAATTAACTAAGGCACTTTGATTACAAAATGAGCTACTGTTCGTTTACCTATGGGATATTATCTGAAATGAAGCTCTAATCGTGCTGTCCGGCTAAGTAGTTTAAGAAGAGATTAAAATGAGCGTTTTCCAAGATGTGCTGAATATAAATTTGGGATTTTTACATTTGAAAGAAGCGCTGGAGAGCTTGATCCAGCTGTCTTCAAGGAGGCAATGGTGCCGCTGAACCCAGTGCTTTGCCCAAATGTGCTCTGAAAACGTAGATGCATATGGTCTGAGGATGAAAGGCAGTGCCTGATGCACATTGTGTGGTGGTTACAAATTCACCCTCTTAATGTTGAGTCATGACCGCTCTCTTTGATAAAACAGGCACCGTTTTGGCACCACCTGCACGAGGGCCCTCGGGACCAGTGCACTGCTGGCACCTCCCTTGTTGCCGTACTATTCGACGGCCAAATGGGAAGTTTTGTGCATCTCTAATGTGGCACCGTGGACTGACTCCAGAGCAGGGGAAGCCATGTGGTCTGTGCTCGAAGTTTTAAAGGCAAGAGCAACCACAACCTCTCACAACTGTGTCACGGAGACTTAACCAGGGTGAAAGGAAATGTCAAGATGCATTAAAAAATCTTTGTGCCAAAAGTTATCAGTGGCTATTGTCGCAAACGGCATCACCGCTGTCCTCTCCGGCAGCGACAGAAAGGCGCCTTTCCTTGTTTCTAGGAGTTTGGTTGGATCCGAAGCTGTAAAATTGAGCCGGAGATGCCAGAAGCCCAGGGTTTTTTTTCTCAAAGTGAATGTTGGCACTTCTGTTTCTAGGGCCCCGGCCAGGAAGAAAAGGAAATGCATCCAAATACTATGAGATGCTAGGGAAAGGTTCTTAAGTGATTTTTTTATGTGTACTAAATAAATAAAATAGGTGAGGATTAGGGCAGAATGGGTGCTTGCTTTTTAATCCTTCAGCTTAGTAAGGTTGCATGAAAACCAGCTCTCCCTCTTTTCCTCATTTGCAATCCTTCATAGAGAAACAGAATCAAAGACGGAGGCTGATTATTAAACCATCTCATCCCCCCAGGACGGTCCTCCTGGCTGGCATTAAAGAGAGACTTTGCATAAAAGCCATGTTGTGGCTGCGCGGCTCCTGCTCTGATTAGGAGCACAGGGTATTTGGCAAATGGAGAGGGTTCGGGTGGGGGCAAAGAAAGCAGACAAAACACTGCACCCTTGTGAAGACTCATTTATTGGGACTGGTTTTGCAAGCGGAAACAAATGCACGCCTGCAGCGGGCACAACACAAAGAAACAACCGTGGACTTGAAATGCAAAGCTTAGAGCTGACTATACGGAGAACTGCAACCAACAGTGCCACGTGCCTAACCCCCCCGCCACCGCAGCTCCTAACTCCTCGCCGAGCTATCTCGGACACGCAGCTTTTGGAGGCAGTGTGTTTCCGTGCAGCAGAAGCTGGAACAGGGGTCACAGGCCGAGCTCTAGTCCTGCCTCTGCCGCTGACTCCTTGCTAGGCACTGCTCTCTCTTCCATGCTGTGCAAGTCTCACCTCTTAACACGGCAAAGATTTAAGGGCTGGGACTGGCTCACTAGTTACTCTCCTCGTATCTAGCACAGTGACAACATCGTCTTCCTTTATTGTTGCTACTGTAATAAATAATAATACATTTCTATTTACTTCTTTCAGGGGAGTTTGCCAGCTGCGAATAGCAAGATCGATCCAATGCCATGCAACTAGCACGTCCTCACAGACCAGCAGTAAATGCCCGGTGGGGCATGGCATGCAAATCTTTGACCTCATCCAAACTTACTGCCAATCCTCACCTGCATTGAAAGGGAAGGCTGCAGGCCAGGTATCCTTTACGTAATGCATTCGGCTGAGCGTGCGTGCCAGGGGCATGCACGGGTGGAAAGTGTCTGGTCCAAGTCACTCGGCAAACTCAATTCATCGTTCTTTTTTTCCACCAGATGATCTTCCGCTCTGCGATCTGGCTTCCTAATTGCTTTCTAGTCAGGAGATGCACGAAAGGCACGAGGAAGCGTCAGGGCCTGGGGCTGAATAGCAGTTATGCCGCAGAAAGCTGGCACAGTGGACAAATGGTATCCACCTTCAAGGGACTAGGTGGTCAAGCAGGCACAAATAACTCTTAGCCAAGACATTTTTGTAGCTCTCTAATGGTGGGTGAGATAATGTCCATACAACAGCATCTTAGGCTCTTGTTGTGTTATCCATCAGAAAGGGCTGCCTAACCATTTACTGATGCTTAGATGTTAGGTTTTGCCCTGTGCTTTAGTTGCCCTGGTGGGATAGCAAGCCTCTCTTCTTCTAAGCAGCTGCCAGGAGAGTTGCCAGAGTGTTCACGGGAGGGACATTCAATCCTACACAGAGGGGACAACATGGTCCCCCGAATCCTGCACCGCTGGCCAGTGGGCATAGCCCGGTGCTTTCAGTGATCCCAGTCTTCTGCTGCCTGGGGATTGCAGAGGAAATTTGCATGGGGGCTTCCTGTTCTGCAACCTCCCCGTTGCTGCAAGACCGAACATAAACCTCTACTGCCTTGTCCCTTGTGTTGCCATGAACGCCAGTGCGAAGAGAGCGCGCTCACCTTGCACCCGCTTTCTGCTGGTGTGAATAACTAAAAAGGGTTAAAACTCAAACCCTCTATTATATGAGCAGTAAATATTTATCCTGCGGTAGCATCCAAAATCCCCAGCAAGCATCAGGGCCCTGCTGTGCCGTGCATACGAGGAAGGAAGGGTTTACAGTCTAAATGTTCCAGGGCTGTCACTCCGGCATTCAGCATGACTCCCAAATCCAGTCAAATAGCAATGATTGTTTAAAAAATACATTCCATTGGGTTTAAACATGCAGTGCATTGATTATTGCTTGGTTTTATTTTTCAAACTTTTCACAAAAAAGTTATGTTTCTATACTTTGGTCTAAACAATGGGGGGGGAGGGGGAACTTTGCTCTGCAGAAGTTAATAAATTAATTACATAATTAGCCATTATCTCCCAAAAAGTAATAACTTTCTTTAAGTGCTCTTGGCAAATCTTGGAATTTCAACAAAAGAATGACTTGATTCAAACTCTCCTTTCAAGCGCTGATTCTTTACTACACAGTCTTCCTGCAAGCACTTCATAATAGAGCAATTGTGTAATTAGCCATAAATTGCCTTTAAGAGTGACACTTTTTCTGCCTCAGAAGTATAAATGGTCTAGCACTTTTTTTAAATGTGTTCCATTTGTTTTCAAAGATAGATGGGGATGGAGTCGGAGATATAATTTTGGAATAATTGCTTTTAATACGTCTAGTTACAAAAGAATAAATCACGCACACGTTCCTTTCTCCCTGAAACTTTGCAATCAGTTCCCCCAGCTCCCTGCACTCAGAGCTGATGCTAACAAGACTGCAGCGAGACGCTCAGTGGGGCTTGATTCCCAGAACTTAGCAGGACTCGCATTTATACGGCCCCTTGTTCCTTTTTTACTTCCCGATCAAATTAGACATTGTCCATAAAAAGGGTTTAAAGGGAAGTGGGAAAGACCTGATTTCAGTACGGAGCTGGGCTAAGCGGAGAGGACTGCTGCAATGAGACAGGTTATTTTTGGATCCTGCTTAGAGCAAATGGCTTGGTTGGTGTAGATTTGGCAGCCACAAGCATATGAAATTATGGAACGGCAATTATGTATTTACAAAGAAATGAGTGGCAATTGCAGTCAGGCTATCTAAAACAGCCTGTCTCCATTAGGAATACTTTACAGATACGGGAGTACCGGTATACTATGCTGGCAGTGCAGTCCAAGTGTGGATGCAGCCAAACAAGAGACTCTGTCCTTCATCCTGGCGTAGTAAAAACAGTCTCTATGAACCTGACTCAATAGGTAGATATCATGCCTGTAGGTAAAATGCCTCTTCATACCTGAAAGCTTGCTTATTAATTATTTTCCAGCTATTTAATTGGTCTAAAAAAAGATATCACATGCACCCAAGGAACCTTGTCTGCCTGTGTCCTTAGACCAACACGGCTACAACCTACGCGCCTGTCTGCATACCTTTGATTGACATAGCTAGGCCTGCAGAAGTCTGCAGTGCGCTGTAGAGACAACTTGAGAGAGGATGACACATTGGATGCAGACTCCTTAATTATAGCAATTGCTGCCATTTGAAGGGGTTCATTAATGCTGGACTCCAGCTCTTCTTGGTTGAGTCTGCCCCTGTCTCAGTGGCTTATAAAGTGCTCAGAAGAAACGGACCCCGATCTTGACCGGTACCTCGCGTTGCTACCACAATGCAAGTCACTATAAATGCATGCATACATACCCAGTGCCTGCCAGGAAAGCAACTTCACACACTGTGTACTAACTTGATCGTTACAAATATTCTAGTCATCCCCCACACCCCACGTCCTCTCCTTGCTTCTGCCACAATTATAATAAAAAATTGCTGGGTACGGGAAAGACCTAGTTGCTCTGTGCTATTACGAAGCCATTGGAAATCCAAGCAGGTGAGCGCGCTTCGGTGCTGCAGGCAATTTGAGCAGAGCAAGCCAAGAGTAAAGCTTCCCAGAACGATGCCGGTCTGTCTCAGTGCTGTTCGCACAGTGATGTACCGTGCCGTGCAGCCGTGGTTACCCTGTCAGGGATCTTCCATGCCTGCATTCTTGAAAGCAGAAAATAAGAGCCGCGCACGCACTGATTGAAAATTATGGAAAGTAGGTCTTTGTTGTAGCTTGCGCCTGCCTGACTGTATCTCACAGGCAGTTGGAAGTGTGTCTTCACATTTCATAATAGATGAGATGTAAAGCTAATTTTAAAGCAAACTATTACCCTGAAAGTGTTTCACTTTATCTCTGTATAAAAGCTGCTTTCCACATCCATCCTGTGCTGCTCCACAGCAGAGCTAAAAGTCCTGGCGAATAATTTATGAAGAATGCATTAGAAGAAATATGCACTTATAGCTTTTGTAAACACCTGTTTTGGAAGCCCAACATTAACTCACACTTATCTATCATTTATTGGATCACAGATGAGCAGTCGCGGGCTGGCAGCCAGTTGGCCTGCTACTGAGTTTCTGGTTCTTGGTGAAATCTTGTTCGGCTTTGAAATATCGAAATATGGGAAGGCCAAAATAGATTTGCAAATGGAAGGAGTGGCGTGTGCGTGTCTAGGGAGGGGGGGTTGGGTCAGGAGCGCTCACCATGGGAATGGGTTCATTAAAAACTTGACCAAAATTGTTGCATAATGACAGCAAGTTGGAGACCTTTGCTGGGATCAGAGTCCCATTGCGGTGATGGCTGTAGAAACATATAGTAGTGGAAATAAGCAGAGGCCGTGAGAGAGCGAGGACATGCTCTTGTCCTTACTTTGCAGATGGGGAGCTGGCAGAGGGATCAGGTGATTTGACAAAGGTTGCCTAACAAAACTCCAGGCCTGCGAAAGTATCTGAGATGTCAGTTGTCTTCCATCTCTGCATCAGGGTGAAATCAAGGTCTTTTAAAAATGATTTGTATAAAAACAGGAGAGAGAGGCTACTGTCTCGTAGCCCAGTGGTAACGGCACGGCGAGACGTGACAGCCAGACTCGAGTTCTTGATCCTACCGGTACTTTTGTTAAACAAAGTGGAACAGGAGATCGTGAGAGAGAGAGCCTCCTAAATCTGGGGGCTCCCTTGGGATGTCGGCATCCCGCAAGACGGGGCCGTGAGTCTGGCCTTCCCTCATTTTGGCCAAGTGTCCCTGGGCTGGTGGCTGTTCTTGTCCCGTGTAGCTTGACTGGGAATTTCATCTTGGACCTGAATGTCACTGGAAGAAATACATCCCCCACAACAAAATTCTGCTCCATCAGCACTTCTTAGGGGGGAACTGTTTCCTAGAAAAACTCCCGAGCAGCTGGACCGCTGGGTGCCAGTCCTGACCCTGCACCACAAGGCCACCTTCCCCTCTCTTTCTACAGAGATTTGCATGCATTTTGCATCCAGCTGACACGCCAAAGTAATGGGCACATTAGAAATGAGACAGATAAATGGATGCCTGGGGGGGCTTTCAAGCCATCAGTAACCTTGCACTGAATGGCTCCATGCCCCATTCTCCGCCACCTGCCTCGCTTTGTTTGTACATCTCTATTAAAAACCTGGCATTTTATGGTTAAGAATTAACTTCAAAAGTACAATTCCAGCATATAAACTGTGCTGCTTGTTTTCAGATGTCATCATTTAGAGAATCTTCAAGGGAATTGTAAAACAGGATTCACTTTATGATGTGGATGAAGTTGGCACTGAATCCTAAATGAGTTGGATCCCGCGTGCTAAACTGTGTCAGTGACACCTCAGTGAACAGAAATATGAGCTTCTCCATCTCGGAGCGACATCCTCCCCTGAGTGAACCTCAGATGGCGTCCCAATAAACCCTGACAGAGCGCTGGGTTTTATGACAATTCTGTCAGTCTTGCAGGCTTTCCAAAGCATTTCCAGCTGAGCGTAGTTAGCAGGTATGAACAGTATGCAATCCCTTTATTTCTCCGCCACTTAATTTAGGTAACACGTGAAAAGGAGCTGGGTTGTATTTCACGGTCCCTCTGAAGACTGTTATTTCCTGGGGCTCTCAGCCCCTGAACCTGCCACATAGCCTGATCTCTATCGAAAAGCTGCCAGGTTCATCTTTTGTGTCATTTTGAAGTGAGTGGGTGAGGGGGGGAATGCCGCCGTCTTGCTGCCTGCCCCGTCCTCCTCCTCCAAGCTGCAGAGGACTCCGCTTGCACCGGCTGCAGCATGCACGCCATATGGGAAATCAAGCTGCAAGGCTGTGGTTGTGGTCCCACGAGGTTTCATAAATGACGACGTGGGAGCAGAAGTCACAAATGTGCATTACAGACGCCGTTTCGGACGCCTCCTTAAGGTGCTGCGATCCAAGCAACCTAGAGATTTCCCAAGGACCAGCCTTCTCGTGCAGTTCAGGGCGCCGCTCAATCCTGCACGGCAGCTTCCTCTTTCTCACAGTATTCCTTGCACTTTCAAGTGGAAGTAAATTAATTTAGCCACATACCGGGACATTTCAAGTTACTCCTGTCCTACGAGGGAATTCCCCTGAATATCAGTGAGGTCCTTTAAAAGAAAAAGAAACAAACAGGCAAACAGAGCAGCCCACAACCCATTCCCTTTGGATCTGCAAGACGGTGGAGATGGACAGGGTACATTTCCATACCTCGATGGTATTTGTCATAATTGTGGCCTGCCCGGAAACTTTGTCCTAGTGTCCCAATCTTTCTGTCCCTGTGCAGATGCACGATGGTGTACATAATTATA
>JAGPOW010003356.1:7541662-7552590 GCA_030014935.1 Caiman crocodilus | reverse complement strand
TAGCATCCCTCTAAGAACGTAGGGGAGCAGGCGGGGTACGGGTGCAAGCTCTTTATCCAGCGCGGTCGCTCTTCTCTAGAGATGCAAGCAACTGCATCTGACAGGAATGCAATAGCCTTAGACAGGTAAGATTTCAGCCTGACATGGAAACAGCTCAAGGGAATATGGTGGGTACTTGTCCGCCGGGGATAACAATGATGGACAGTCTACGTGTTATCAAAATAGCCTAGGAACCCTTTTTTCCGACAGACTCCTCCTTTCTGGTTGTAAGCCTAACCTCTTGTGGGGAAGGGGATATATTCATTTTCCTTTCTTTAAGATAAACCCCCATTGGAGCAACAGGAGTTTAACTGAGTCAAACCTGGGCCATCAGAACATTTTTGGGGACCAGAAAATCCATTCGATTTCTCCTTCCCAGACCTCCCCTTAAAGTCTGTAGCCAAGGTACTACCTCTCAGCAAAAGACACGCACTTTGCCACTGATGCATTCTTGATATAACTTCATATTTTTTCTCCGTCACTGGAAAAAAATAGCTTAATACAACATACTGCATTACTAACTCAATAAAAGGCAACGTGGCTTTAATAGCAACTGGCATTTTGCTGGATGATGTGGATTCCAATTTGTCTGTTATTTATATTACAATGGAAAGGGAATGGAAGAAATGACAATAAAGCTTAGTAGGTATGATGAGCATCCTGATGGAAAGACATTGTTGGCAAACATTCATTTAGTGGAGGTGAACTTTTATGACTGCTGCAGCCTCCGTTGTAATACTGGACCAACCGTTGTCTTGGAATTTGACTTTCTCAATGGCAAAAGTGCAGAAAAATGATGGACTTCAGGTGGATAACATTGTGGGTTGGCATGAATCTGGCAATTGGGAGTCCCAGGCATGGTCTGTGTTATCTTCAAAAAGCTTTAGAAAAGTTGATACACAAAGCTCTTGGCTCAGAGGCAATATCTTTTATTAGACCGACTAAATAGCAGCAAAAAAAACCCCCAAATCCTTTCTTTGCAAGGTTTCGGGCATCTACACCCTTCATCAGGCTGAGGAGAATTCAAAGACTGTGGAAGTCTTCCTATAAATAGAAAATAAACTCCATTTGCGCAGGGGAGGGAGAGGGTGGAAGTGTTTTCCCCTGGGGAGCTGAGAGGCCTTTTGCGAGCGTGTTGCTCTGTGATGTGCAGATTAGGCTGTCTTCTTCCCTGGAGATGTCTGATGTCAGAGGCGGCCAGGGAGCTTTAAAATCCTCCTTTCTCGTTCAGCAATGAAGATTATTTTTCCAAGACGCCTCCAGGGAAGAAGACAGCCTAATCTGCACGTCACGGAGCAACACCCTCACAAAAGGACTCTCGGCCCCCCAGGGAAATGGACTCCCAGCCCCTGGCTCCCCCGTGCAAAAGGGAGTTTATTTTCTACCTAGGAGGACTCTACGATCTTTGAATCCTCCCCAGCCTGATGAAGGGTGTATGCGCCTGAAAGCTTGCAAAGAGAGGATTTTTTTTTGCTGCTATTTAGTCCGTCTAATAAAAGATATTGCCTCTGCCCCCAGAGCTTTACGTATCTCTCTTTCTCAGAGCAACACGGCTACAAAAATGATTCTTCCAAAAAGTTGACTCATTTCAAAACATGATTATGAACTCTTAAAATGCCCCCCGGGGCTTTGCGCGATTGAGAGAGAAGGCATTAGTTGACTCAACAGAGAACTGTCGATGGCAAACTGTTTTGTGGCCCGGGAGATGCATTAATACAAAAACAAGATGATGGTGTGGATTCCCCTCCCTCTTTACACCAGGCCTAGAGCTCCAGTTACGCCAGCTAGCCGAGTCCTGACGCAGGCTGCAACGGGGATCTCGGGACACGCGGCCCCTTTGCTCTGGCTCCATACAAGGCTGCAAGACAGCAGGAGCAAGGGAGAGCACAGAAGGCTTTTGTGTGACGGCAATGAGCTGAGAGGGCAGCTGAAAGGCACCCTCTTTAGCTCGAGGCTCACAGCTTGGTGCATTGAAGCTTGCAAAGTAGATTTGGTTGTTGGACGGACACCAAGCTCCTACCAGCTTTCAGGTGCCTGGTCTGGCGCACGTGCGTGTGTATGTGTGGAACAATTGGCACCAGCCATGATTATGCATGCTAGTGCCTGCTCATAAAGCACATCAGGAAGAGGGCTGAAAAGAAAGTCAGATGCAATGGGCTCAGTGAGGAAGTACTAGAAGCGATTATCATCTTAGCGCTCGTCTATTTACTTCCTTCTGCCCTTGGCTCGACGAGAAACGCCCCTTCTTCCACTGCCCCTTGTCCTTCAAATTGATGGCTATCGCTTTGCAAACAAAGCCTGCATCCAGAAGTCCAATTTTGAGTCTGTTAAGACAGTCTGCCCTTCATTTAAATTCCTTCTCCTGTCAAAGTGATGGTGACATTAACAAGCATGCTCAGAGGGGAGCTTTGTGTCAATTAACAATTTCTCGTTAGCTTAATTAGGGGACACATGTTTTTAATCACAGCTAAGAATGTGGAGTGATTGAAGAATTGATTCTGAGCTTTTGAAAGCATCACTGTCAGTGCGTGGAATTTAATTCGGCAGATGTGGTTAAAGAAAGAGAGCAAGTGCCTTAAATGACTTTGGCTAAATGAGCTTAATAGCAGACTGAAGCGGGAGGAACTGCAGTTACATGGACAATGTTTCCCTCTCGTCACCAATGACGGAGCCCGCTCTTGCTAATTTCTGAGACGCGGGGAAATGAGTATAAAGCAAAGTGGCTTTTTTAATTCTCCAGTAAGCATCTGGCATGCTGCAGTCCCTCTGTGTATCCTGCCTACTAAGTGATAGGGGCTTTCTCTCTCCAAGTGGGACATCCTCCTCTTCCCTCTCTCCTCTGTGCGACTGCTGCTCCCCGTACAGTGGCTTTCCTTGTTCTCGGTGAATTATGTGTAAGAAATGGTCCAGCTGACAAATGCAGTTTTGGTGGGCAGCACGGACCATTAGTCGGGAAGTAACCCTCTCCTGCCTGAGCCCCTTCCTGGAGAGCTCTCGTTTTCTGCTTGCATTTATTGTCCTTGCACAGACACGTGCTGCGGCCGCTCCGCTCCGTGGCTTCCCCGCTCTTGCAGGTGACCCAATGATCAGCACCGGGAACGCCGCATTGTGAAGATGCAGGTGGAGGAAGAGGTTTCAGATCCGCTCCCAAAGGAACAGACCCCACAGCACCATAGCATCCTGCTTCGTGGGCTGCTGTTATTTTAGCCCTCGCTCGGGGTCCTTGGCACATGCTCTAAAGGCCGGTGCCACATCTGTAGTTTCCAGTAGTGAGAACCAGGACCAGAAGCACCATTACAGCTTACATACTGGCCGTGCTAACATTACACGGGCTGATCTGAGCAAGTACTGCAGGAGTTGTTGCGTGTGAAAGGGCTTCCTCACCCCCTAAAGAGAAATGCTGTGAAACTGAACCCTTCCAGTTTAAGCCTATACTAAAAATGGATGTTAAATTTCATGAAATGCAATGTTTTCCTTGCAGGCATAGTGTGCGCTACTGGTTGCTCAGCTTAGTGGCTTAGAGGATAAAATAAGAACCTAGTGCTTTTTTTTTCTCTCCTCCCGTCTCCTGCTCCAAGATTGCAGCTTGAGAAATGATGGCCTCAACTCCGCTGATTTTTATCGGCAAGCATTCAGAGCGCGACAGGGATGACAAAGCTGGCGGTGCTGCCTGTAGCTCGGCCATATTTCGCTCTGTCCCGGCAGGCGTGCCGCAGAGGAGCCTTCGCATCCCTTTACCTCAAAGGGAACAGCCGGGCATCTTCCTCCTCTCCAGATTCACAGCGTTACCATTCCTCAGATCTGAAAAACCTCGGGTGATTCTCCCATGTGCGTGCACCCGGCTACAGGGAGAAACAAGCCCGGCTTTGCAGATACGGTAAATGATTTGCCTACATATGGGGCGCTACGCAACGCAGCATGTCTAGCGTCTTGCAGAGAGGGTAAAATAGATGCCTGGATCCAAAGTCTGAAGGTGTTTGGATCTGGTTTGAGCCAGGATAGTTTAGAAAGGAGCGTGGCTAGCAATCACCAGTCAGCTGCGAGTTTGCCCCAAGCTTAATTCATATGCAGTGACCACCATGGAAACCTTTGCTTCCAGTTACTGAATACCTGGGCTTCCCATTACCCAGCTAGTGGCATTGCAAGGGCCGAACCCTGTCACTGTCCAGCTTTGTGTCTGGCCTCTTCACCTTTTCCTGGCTGGGCAGTCTGTGATGTGGGTCCATATTATGAATAGCTTTTCCTTAAGAGCTGTGTTTTGTATCGGCAGCCACTGAAACAGAGCTCCTAAGTTCAGCGCTGCAGGATATAGCTTAAGATTAGGACAAGGTGGTGATGTCAAAGAAACATGATCTAATTGCATATGCAAGAGAGAGATTTGCTGCACTGGGGAGGTCATGGTTCCTCAAGGCAATAATAAATGCTATTTTTTGTTCTAGTGTCATATATGTCACAGCTGGAACTAATAACGACTTTCTAAGAAGAAACCCTGGGTTTGTCCCAGCCTGAGGTGGCATCCCAAAAATAGACCTCAGGCCGTTTGTCTCTAAAAGCAGCGGTCACTCGTGATCCCTTTACAAGAATATTTAGGTAAAGGCATTATTTGTGCTGAGGTTGAAGAGGCTGTGGTCACCTCATTGCCCTGGCCTCAGAGAACTTCTTGCCACGTCAGAGCCATCCCTTTTGTACGTCGCTTGTGATACGTTGCACTTCCCGCTCAACGCCCGCGTCTTCCCCCGTTTCCTGCCTGCAAGTGTCACTAGCTCAGCCTGACTTTACCTTTTCACAGCCAAGTGGCCTGCTCCTAGCTAGTGAGAAGAAAGTGAAGGTGCAAGCTAGACGCACAACACTGAGCAATGGTCTCGGGTCCTGAGAGCTGGTGGACCGAGCGTGCCCAAAGGGCCCGATCCTGGGGGACGCGAGTCAGGGAAAACTGAGATTTGAACTCAACTGCTCGGGAGAGACGGCCATCAGTGATAGCCCTTCGCTTTTTCTTTTTTGAACTACAACCCATTTCCTTCACCAGGCTTCTGGGATGTAGGTGATACATCTCCTGTCTCCACTGGAAAAGCCAGTTCTCCCTTCTGCTGCCTAAGCGAGAAGGTAGCCACTAATTCAGAGATGAATGTCTAATCAGCGAACAAGTGGCATTCATCTTCCTGATGCTAATTTCTATTATTTTTTGCCCTTTTCTGATTTCAGAAAAGTCACATCTTCTCTCCTCATAGCTGAACCCAAGATCCTGCATGCCATTGAAGGGGATGGTACAGTGAAGAAGGCTGCGCGTTGCATCTGTCTTTATTAAGACCTGGTGACGCTGGAGATTTAACATGGAAAGTTGGCTGATGCCTAGTTCAAAATACCCATGGTTGGTACAGAAGCGAGTGAGGTGCCTTGCTTAGTTTTGGAAGGCAAATGCATCCTATCACACTGGGAAATATAGAAACACAGACCTTTCAGAAAGGCTTCGTTACAGGAACAAAGATGTAATATTCTTGCTGTAGAAAGCAAATGCTAATCCTGGCTTCCCCGTGCCCCTCTCTTCATCTTCCTGATCAGCGATTGTCGTTCCCCTGTTTATTGTAACTCTAGCTTTCATTTAATAGTGTTCCTTAACTTATCCCTTTTGTTATTTCATTCTAACCTTGCCTTTGAAAAATGGGAACATAACATACTGTAGCATTTGCACAATGTGAGAAACGATGACATTTACTGGCAATAGTATATATAGTAATAAAGGCCTCAAGGTCTTTGATAGTGGTAACGGTATTTATGCAAGTGCTAAAATAGATGTGTCGTTTCAAGCAACAAAAACATGTGAATGGGAAACTTGACAATGTGGGCTCGGAAAAGAGGCTGCATTTAACCGAGCTGGGTCAGCACATCTGAGCCTCTTCATGACCCGGAGCCATCTCTCCGTTCTCCTCTCCCCCGTACACACCTACACACTCGCACACGCCAGGAAGCATTATGCAAGTCTGACTAGTTTTTGCATTGGCTCATGGAGATCTACATTTAAAACCATTTTCTTAATCCAGTCGTCCCTTCTAGAAGCCCAGACCACCACCGTGCTGTCTATATCTAGAAGTGAGGGAGAAGTTCAACAGCAACTTGCTTCAAAGCTACACAGAAGAGCGATTAAACCCCCATTGCCTTGCACCTTGTGTTGGTGCTTAAATCAGTGCAAAACACTGCCAATTAGATGTTGTAGCATTTTGCATCCCTTTAAATGAGTGCACACACCGTAGGGCAACAGGCAATTGGGTTCTGTGGCTTCGAAATGAAGATCTGTAGGGACGGGTGATCAGCTGGTCTGATCTGGAAGAGCTCCACTGACTTCAATAAGCTCGCTTTATGCACATGCTTAAAAGTATTCTGAATTGGGGCCTCGTGACTGGCCCAGGGTCACAAAGACATCTGTGGTAGCTCCAGGGACTGAACACGGATCAGTGGAGTCCAAGTCCAATGTCATGGCCACGAGGCTGGCCTTCTGTTGGCTAGTAAGGCTAAAGTTGTTAGTGTCTTGCCTAAAAAAAAGACTTTACCTCCTCAAAAACCTAACTCTTGTCCAGCACGATTCCCACCATCAAACCTCAAAGGGTCACGTGCCAAAACGGCTGATATAAGCCACAGCCTTCTCAGCAGGGGGTGATTTGCAGGTTAATTTTGCATGCATAGTCCTGGTGGAGAGTCAAACCCAGTCCAGCCAAATCCAGATAACCCCATGTTCTTCATCACAAGCGTGTGGTGACCTTGTTAAAGCTTTGTTGTCTGAACAGATCTGGGACTTGTCAGCTAAAATGAGGAAGAGTTTATTGTTTAATACATGTGCACAGAGACATCTTATTTCCCGGCTTTCCCCCTATCTAATAAATACTGTGGAAAGGTTAGGGTCAAAAGTAGATGGATTCTCCAAGCTAGTAGACTGGAAACATTCAAAGAATGAAATCAGCAAAACCGAAGCCAGCCCTAATAGCCTTCATCTGTTATATTTGCCTCCTTCCGCTAATCTAATACTTACGTTTGTATAGCACACAAGTTGGAGGCACTTTTTTTTTAGATTTATGAGTGATGCATAGCAAACTGGGCAGATCATTCATGCAAACGATACTTTTCCAATTCTCGGTCACATTCATCTTAAATAAAAATCCTGCGTGTGATTTTTCAGAAACCTTGCCGCCCGCGTGTAAATGTAGCTATTGATTTTACTGTTACAGCAGCAATTATAAGATATATATTTGATGTCACTGTTGCTCTTAATGAAACTTATCTTCTCCTACTCTGTATTCTGTCCGGGTTTTTCTCCGATAGCAGGATTGAGGGGTGTTGCACTAGTAGTGCAGTGAGGGGTTATTGAATTGAATCTAGGATTTGTAGAGAATCCTTCATCCTAAAAGATCCCCAAGTGCTTCATCAGCAACTTGTGTGACTTCAGGAAAGCGTTCTCTGCCCCTCTGAGCCAACCTGGAGGCTAGAGACAGCTGTGACTTTGCACTTGGGGGAAGGAGAGGGACAGGTCTCTCCAGAAAGCTATGAGGATGCAATGCACTCCAGCAAGAGAGGAAAATGAGGGGCTGATTAGATTAGTGCATGGAGCTTGTCTAGTGAAAAGGAGGCTGCTATTTCCCCTTGTCCATTCAAGAAAGAAGGAAGGAATTGGGAAGCAGAGTTTCTTCCCAACGGAGCATACTAGTAGTCCCATCTTGGCCATCTTTTGGGAGTGCTGGAGAGCAAGGTCCTTAACCAGATCGTATTTTGGCAGGCCCTAGGCAAAAGGAAGAGAGATCTAACCAGAGGGACCCTTTTCAGCTTGTTAAGGCCTGGCACGGCAATCTTGTAGGTTGACATCTAGAGCAAACTTCAGCGACTGGTCTAGGACAGGACCGGTTGGTGAAGACTGACCTCTTGCACCTGTTGCACGTGGCTTCTTAAGTCCTTCCCTCACCGTTGATAAAAATATCAAAGGGTGGGTTGGTAAAGTTGCATGCCTTTCCATCCTAGGTGTGTTGGAGTGAAGCAAGAATCTCACCTCAGACCCCACAAGGAAGCAATAAGCATGCGCCTGACCACTGAGAAATTTCTCCTGCGGTGGGTAAAGCAAGCCAGGCTTGCATGAAACGCCATCTGTTCATCACTCCTCACAGCAGCCAGAAGCTGCCCAAATGCACTGCTGCGGCATGAATTCAGGTGGCGTTTTGTGGGTGGATTGAAGACCAAGTATGCAGACACTGATGTTGCACCCCCTCCCCTTGCTTTCAGGTGTCTCCGTAGGTCACCAACAGAGAGCGGGCCTGAATGTCCTCCCTGAGCCTGTTTATTTGAGGGGACACAGGAGGACGGGTGAGCTGTGCTGTGCCATGATCCTTTCCAAAGAGCCATTCCTGCTGTCATTATATCCCTATGCGGATTACCTGCAAGCATACTCAGCAGCAATTACCATGGAGGCTTAATAAATTATAAATGATTAATTAATAGCAATAATTTAAGCACCTGCAGATTTGAAAAACAAACAGTCAATTAGCCTAGCTTGCTTACTGGAGTCTGACTGCTTCATGCCATTTGAAGGCTAGGGACAGAAGTTGCACATAAGCTGGCTTAAGTGATCGGAAACTGGTTTAAACCTGTAACAGAACATAGGTTCCGTGCATATAAACCAGTCTCAAAATGGCTGAAACTGGTTTAAGATAAACCTGGTTGAATGTAGGATCAGACTTAACTGGTTTCCATCAAACTGGTTTATGGCACCTCTGCCCCAGAGGAGAAGCAGCAGCAGGGCAGTGCTATGGGCACTGAAGATGGTGCTGGAGCTGTGCCGAATCAGGCCAGTCCAAGAGGATTTGGCCAACTTTCTGTGCACTAGGCCTTGCCCTTTATTCTAAAGCAGAAAGGCAATAATTTCAGCATCATTATTAATATTATCATTGTGATTCTTGTTAATTTGCAGCAATAATAATTATGCATGATTAATGTGCTATAATAATAATGTGCTTATTTTGAAGAGGGTGATGGCTGTTGCTATTATTATTGCAATGCCTGGCCATGAATTTTTACAAGGATCTGTATAAAGCTTCTGTTCAGTGGACAGGCTGCACCTCTGACATGTTTCTGTCATGACAATAAGAGCCTTAGTAAACCGGTGATACTAAGCAGAACTGATGTCCAAGCCCAGCTGCATCTGAAGCTATCGTTGTTGGTGTGCAATGGAGGGTCTGGGGTCAGCGGGGCTGTGGCCACGCTAGTGTAAATTTAGGTCACAGAAAGACAGGAACTTACTGGGGTAGATGAGAAAACAAAAGGTGAAATGTTCTGCTCTGCACCCCCGCCTGGCCAAGCCCTGCCTGGGTCGCATGCAGCGGGGGAAGCTGGGAGCAAGAGAATCTGGCAGACACCGATCGGAGCTTTCTCATGAAAACAGAAAACACAAAGACTCTTTGCATGCAATAAAACACGGTCAAGCTGGATTGCAGCTGGGGTCTGGCTGTGATTCAAGCTGTGTACCCGCTCCCAGCTGCTTACAGCTGGGTCTTCAAGACCAAAACAAGGAGGAAAGCTCCTGTGTCCATTCTCTGACGTGGGTAAGGAGGCTTTTATACGCGTCCTACCTCTGCCAGACCACAAGCGGAGGTACCCCACTTCATCAAGACCTCCCACTACCTGCAGCCAAGGAAGGGGTTCTTAAGCTTTATCTGGGATGATGGAGCTGGGGCTGGTCCTGCTCTGAGAGCCGGGGGTTGGACTAGGTGCGACTTCAACCCTCATTTTCTATAAGTCTATGAAAACTCAGCTGGTTCCAGAACAGTATCCGTCATGCTTGGAAACCCAGTGACGACACTGTGCTAGCCCGGGGATGTGCACAGAAGAAAGGTATGACGAGTAAACGATGCATATGAAGCCCCTGTACACAGCAGAGTTTATAAGGTAGCAGTCTTTTCCAAAGCAGGACCCCCATCAGCAAAACAGGCACGGAGAAAGAGGAAAGGGGGCCTCGTGGTCAATGCAATGAGGGGACCTGGAAGAGCTGGGTTCAGTCTGTGATCAGCCTTTAGGTTCCTTATATGACCTTTAATCCTCATATAATGCCTTAAATGGCCTCACTTAATCACTCTGTGCTTCAGTTCCTCTGTGCTTCCTTGGTCTGTCGACACAAATATGTTCTTTGGAGTACTAAATACCTCTCCATATAAATATGTACAGCGCCTAACGCCACAGGGTATGCGGCTGAACGCGGTCCTTTTTGCACTTACGGAATAAAAATCTCAGCGTCTTATAGACCATTGGACAAATCATTATAACATGCATTGCTCTTATTACTATGATTTATTAAGAAGTATTATGTAATTATTATTATAAAGAAGAAATCAGCAGGAATGAATATGTTAATGGAGGAAAATAATTATGGCACAAAGCAAAACCTACAGAAAGAGGGAAATTATAAGACAAATAAAATGATTATAAGCAAACATATTTCTCAAATAAATAAAAGGATTATGGCAAAGCTTGCCTGTGAAAATTGATAAAAAGCCTTATTCTTAATTTCCTCCACATCCATTAAGAGCTAACCATGTGGAGAAATTATTAGTGGCTATAATATTTCAACCTGTATTTTTAATCAGTCATACAAATTAATGTAAAGCAGATGGAATAGACTCTGCTTTCATGAATTATGCACATTGAAATATCTGAGTGAAGTTTTCAAACTTGGGGACCCTGAAGTTGGAACAACCCTAAGCCTAAGTCTAGGTTTAGGTGCTTCGACCTACAGCAATCCTAACTGATAGATGATAGCAACATTGGGCTATCTACCTCTCCCAAGTCTCTCCTTGCTCCTATTCCCACGCTCAAATGTTGATTTAAGTGTCTCACTTCTGGAAATGTAGCTTTTTATCGAC
>JAGPOW010003356.1:7489379-7530489 GCA_030014935.1 Caiman crocodilus | reverse complement strand
TTTATTTATTTATTTGTTTGCTTTTAGGTAAAATTTCACCAACACACATGACGGGGGTAAGTACTCTTGAATCTTTCCCAACCTGTAGTTTGTCACCTTGCTGGCCAGCAAGGTCAAAAGACTCATTGTCAACAAACTGGCTTATGACAACTGCACAAGAAGGCAATTTCTCTTGCAAGGCCCATCACTCCATTAATGAACCTGTAAACTCAAGTACACCTGTTCCCTAGATTTATAGACACCTTGGAGTCTATTAGAGGTCTATCAGTTCTACAGAACAATCCTGTCTTGCAAGATTGGATGGCAGCACTTAGGCACCTGGGATCCAGGCAAGTCCCTCTGAGAAGCTGTGTTTTCTCTTCCAAAGGGGACCACACAACGATGGTCCGTCAATCACAACGTGAACATGAAAAACACTGCCTGGCTTATTGAAAAAACAGACAGATGGATGAAAGTGATGTGGGCTCGGTCTCACGCTGCCATCTGAGTTAGTGAGGGCGGACGTGAAGGCGCTGCTGAGTTATTTTTGCAGTAGAGGTCCCCAGGTTGAAATCAGCTACTTCGTCTCTGCAGTCACTTAGTATCTGCTGGGTTAGTTTCGCATTGATTTTTATCTATAGGTAGCCTTTAGAGCTGTTAAAGTGAGGCCCAAATAGCAGGCTTTCAAGCCTATAAATATGGGTTAAAGTGAAGACTAACTTGAGGTTGAGTGAGGGGATTATAGAGTAGTGGTCTAATAGAGTCCACTTATTTCTCTTTGATTTGCAGGGGCTCTGCTTAGGACAGCGATAGCACAAAACACAATGGGTGCTCCCTTCTTCTCCTGCCTCAGAAGGGGACTCTCTAACCATGTCTTTTATCTATGGCAGGTGCAAAAGAGGAACGTGGGTGGATGAAAGACAGTTTTGCTGCAGAATTTCTTCATCCATTCTTACTTAATGCACTACAGAAATGTTAGGAAGACCGAGCCATTCACAGTAGGTGAGGTTCAGGTTTTTACTAGTTAATCGTGAGGACAATCACAATTTTTTATTCCCCTGCATATTGAACAATAATCTTTTAACAGTCTCTGTGAGAAACAGGCAGTGTCAGGGAAGTGCTGAATTACAGCACATGGCACGAACTGTCGTGACCTTTTGGTGAAAGTGGCTATAACCTCATCAAAGCTTTATAGAAGAGATGATTAAAAGTGCTAATGGAAATGAGGTATTTGAATTGATGACTCAGGCAGGATTAGCCAAAGTGATTCTCTGAATTGTGCTTTCCTCTGATGTTGGAGCCCCTTTAAGCACCTAAGAGGACACGAGCAAACCCCCTGGAGAGCAGGCATTTTGCATGGCATTGTTGCTTCTCTTTTAAAGACCTCCATTCGATCGACACCCAACCCCATAAAACCTTCACCCAAAGGACCTTGCTTCATTTTTAAGGACCTATTTCATTATAATGGCACTTTGAAAAAGACCCACTTTAACAATACTGCAGTTTGATTTTTCACCCCGTCCATTATTCCTTCCCTTGTCATTGACTGACCAAGATCGTAAGGTTTATAGCGTCTTTGCTATTGTTCCTAGTACATTGGTGATCATTTGTCCTGGGCAAACAAGGGGTTTAATGGGGCTTTAAAGGCCGCAGGGAAGGGTAGGGGCAATGCAATACTCTGCTCCCTTTCAAAAAACCCCAGCAGGCTGTATTCCCGTGTCTCGGGCTGCTCCACTGATGCTGGCAGAAATCGTCCGTTTTTGCACCCAGACAGTGACAGAAGAGAGCCTGAGCTCTAACGGGTGCTCTCTCCATGCGAAAAGCCAGTGGTAGCAAGCACTGCACTATATTTGCAAGCTTCAGTCCCTCTGGGGTGCTTCTCAGTCCAGTATCATGGAGGGCTCTTCCAGCCTGTGCTGTCAGGGACTGCTGGGATCTGGGCTCTGCTAGGAAGAGAGGGAGGTTGCATCCTGCACTATCTTCCCCTCCCATGGAGAGAGAGAGAGAGAGAGCTGAGTTCAATTCATCCTGCTGCCGATCTATATTAATTACAACAGCAAAAGGAGAGAAAGAAGCAGCCTGTCACGGACCAAAGCAAGAATCCGGAGCCACCCACCCTGCATGGAAACACGTCGGTCGAGCCCAGATCGGCCTCATCAGCCTCCTTCAGGCCCACAATCAGACGATCATGGAAGACAATCATCCTTGTATAATAGGATGCATAATCATACTTGCACTTTCCCTGCAGAGCTGAATGTGAGGCTCTTTAAAATATTTAGAAATGTCACCTGTGGTGATCGGCGTTAGCCGGCGTCGTCGCAGCAGCTTGCCGAAGGATTTTTAGAAAACGAAGACGGCAGAAGTCAGGGGAACCCTCCTCACCACGGGGCCGTGTTTCTTTATGACTTCTTCGTGCCTCCAGGCATCATGCTAATACGGCTACTGTTCTCCTGCAATTTATGTTTAGACATAATCTTGACCACCTAAAAAAAAAAGGAAGATTTTATTTTCCGAGTGAGTGATTCATAAAATATACGATGACACGTTCTAGCGAATGTTAAAAGGCTCGATGCTGTGACTTGTGCCCCATTTGCATAATTCTTTCCCATGCACACTACAGGTAAATCACAGTTAAATATCGAATCATTCATCAGCCGATGCACTTGCAAGCCCCAGACCACATGAAACCAGAACAAAGGGAGCCACATTTTCTCGTGCTCAAGCCTTAAATCATGCAAACATTTTTTGTATTGGCCTGACGTTGTATGTACAGGGTCTGGAGCATGCAGGCCTTCATCCCTAGGTTCCCACAGCCTGTACAGCACTTAAGTCCTGCTTAAGTGGTCTTAAGAAACTAAAACGATAGGTTAAGGGGTGACGTGGCAGCCGGCAAGGCTGCTCATGGAGGAAAGTCCTAGGTGAGGCAGCATTTGGAGGTTCAAGCATCAACACTGTAGCCCATTTTCTATTAAATCTTCCCTCTTTGGAGAATCGCATCTCATTCCATCGCAGTACCCTGCAATCTGCACCTATCTTCCAGGTTAGACCTCTTGGACCACATCCTCAGCTAGTATAAAAGCTGGCATCATTTTAAACCAGCTGAAGATGTAGCCTGTTATACCTGGAGGCATGGGCTCCTTTACAGCAGCTCTACAATAATTAGACTGCTTTTTGCATGGTACCGTTCACATTTTTTTGTTTTCAACCTGCCATAAAATCAAAATGCACCAGAGCCCTCCTAGTCATGAAGTGTGTTTATTCTTATGTTGTCCATTTTTATTAATGTCAGCCCAAAGCTGCGGTCGAAACGCAAAAAATAAATAAATACATAGAAAAGAGCGATGCTACTGTTTGTCATTTAAGATCAAACATTTTCACTTGTCTCGTTCTCCATTTTCCCTCCTGTTGTCCTAATAAATAAAATAGTACTTTGCGGATTTAGCTTTACAAACAAACCGTCTCTGTGTTTGGCTATATCTTCTATGGCAACACAAGAGGAAGGTTCTGTTACTCAATAACTAACTGTACACAGAAAACGCATACAAATTATTGCAGCTGTCGCTATCACAACTTTAGGACTAAATGCAGATGGCATGAAATAATATTCACAAACAGCTAATAGAATTTTAATGGCTTTAGAAAGAAAATAAAACGAAAGGCGCTGTATTTACTTGTGATGTGAAGGGAATTTATATGGTGCCAGTGCAAGTCACAAGACATTTTGGGTCTTGCGTTCTCACGCTTTCAGAAGTGGGCTAGTCCCTTGCGGATTTTATTGATGGGTGGTTTAAATAGCAATCATAATCTGTGAAATATTCAAGGATGCATCTGCATAAAGTATGATGGTTGCATTATGCAAATGTCATATATGATGAATGAAATGCATCTTGAGGACCCACAGATGTTAAGCATACTGGGATACCAGGAAGCATGGAAGGAAAGGAAGAACACGATTCCTTCTTGACTTAATTGGTTTCCATGTCGCAAGACCACCTTCTGAACACTGCTAAGCCAGCAGTGGCTGAAGCTGGATGTGCCGTTTTCTTGAATTATCCCTGGCTTTCCACCACCTTTGCTATGATTCTAGTTATCGGAGCAATGCTGCGGTTCAAATGGTGAGCAAGGCATTTTCCTCATATGAGCAACAGCCCATCATACGGGCTTATCATTAGGTGTCTCTTTGGAAAAAGCAGTCCCCACCAGTGATGTGCTTGCCCCTCATATTTGGTATGAGGGTATTTTGGGAACATCTGACCCACGCTCGCCACGCTCACCCCCACACACACTCAAAGTAGGAATTCATCTTCATAAGGAATCTGCCACTTATCGGATTGAGTCCTAATAGCTACGCAGTAGTTGTTGCTCTCCAGCATTTGGCCGTTTCCTTGATGCTTTTTCTTTTGCAGAAAACAAGCAAAAGTTGATACCAAGTCCTGCCCTACCCTGAAGTCATTTGAGAGTGTAAATGATGATGGGAAGGGTACTGGTCAGAGGAGGTGGGTCAACAATAGTGTGTGGGACGCGGGGGCTATGGGTCTGTTAGAAAAGACTAGAGAAACCAAGGGAAAGCCTGGCTCCACTAAAGTCAACAGGAGTTGTCTTGTCGACTTCATCGGGGCCAGGATTTCGTCCGGACGGTTCAGCACATCCGCCTCCCTCCCTTCCTCTCTGTCATTCTTTGTTGAGGTCCTCATTGTGAAAAGCACGGGATATTAGCAGCTTTTTCACACACTGAAGAGGCCTGTGTCACTCAGGTCTGCCAGGGTGGAAGGCTATGATCTAATGGGCTGGAGCTGGAAGGAATAATCCTCTGGTAATTGGGAACCTGCAACCAGTGGTGCAAATTAATTCCCCGATAAAGCATGCTGGGTTTTAGTACCACACACAAAGCTTCCTCAGCAGCATCACGGGTGCTCAATAAAGGGTAAGAGGTCCAACAATTTCCCATTGCTGGAATCATGCTGAAAGAGTAATGCTGCTAATTATTCCGCACATGCAAAGCGCATCATGCTCTTCTTTATTTCATTTCCATTTTGGATCAATGGAAAAAGAAGTGGCCTTGAATCCTCTTCTAGGTGTGCTGGTGTGCATCGTGGGGAGGAGCACCACTGACATCTTCAGTGTAGCACGAATGCAGGGAGAAGGGAACCTGCCCCTGTTTAGCGAGACAGAGCAGATATTAAACATACATCCAGTGTGCACCCAGATACAGGGCTACGGGTTAGGGTTTGTGCTCGGCGTGCATTGTTTGACTTCCTGCAGCTGGGCTGTTTGTGCTCTGAGAAAGGAGAGGAAGATTTAGGATAACATTTTCAAAAGTGATTTGGGCATTCAGGATCCAAAGCATCACTGAAAGTCCATAGGATTTAATCTCTTTAGTGACTAACTCACTTTTGAAAATGAGACGTTCTTGTCAATAGGAGCTTGTAAAAATGTTCCCTGAAGTCTCCCAGTCTTTCAGTGACACTGATCTTATTAATATGGCAGACTAACCAACCGGGAAACCATTACATTAACACTGATTAAAAAATGAAATAAAATTTACTCCAATCACAAAATTCAGATGATAAAAAATGGAATCAGTGCAAACAAATCGGGGTGATGGATTCTGATCAGATCCTCGTCTATTGATACGCCTGCTTTCAAAATGTAAGTAATTTAACAGTAAAGGAAAATGAAAAAGCAATGTCCTGAGTAAAGGAGGATGTAAATAAAAATTCAGCAGAGGGAAAGCGGTGGAAGCATAGAAACACGGTGTACTTCAAACACTTTTACTCCGTGTATCTATTAACACGTGTGCGCGATTAGTTATAAAAAGAGAAACTAGATACACTACAAACGAGCTGGCATCTGATTGGCTTTGGTACACCACGAATCTATCCCTCGACTCATCCGGCGCTCTGCAAAGCGCGTAGAGTGGTGGCATGACTGTCGCTCTCCTTGCGCCCGAACCCATCAGCCTAAATGATTAAATCTACATCAGTCACTTAATGTGATGGCAATAATGCCAATGGAACAGAATGCTGCTACGAGATCAATAACTCCCACTTTAAAACAAAAACCAAATGCCTCAGCTTTCCTTGGAGTTTTTCTAGCAGTGAGAGGCTATTATCCAGTGGCTGCATTCAATTCCATTGACATTAGTTCTTAAATGTTATGGATTCCCAAAGTCTTCATGCAAATGCAAAGTCCCATCTGTCACTAAATGCTTAGCTCCGGTTTCATTGGGAATAGAAGAAGCAGTTGTGGTTTCGCATGCGTGTAGGTTGGGGGAAGGCGGTGTCAGACCTTCTAACCGTTTATGGTCACAACCTTCATCTCGCTAGAGCCGTGGAGCTTAGTCATAGGAAATAGCCGATTAGGCAGGTGTCCACGGGCGCGGGTGGACACCGAGCAGAAGGCGGAAGTGCTGAGCTCCGCTTTTAAGTCCAGCATCAACTCCTGCTGTGTCTTCGAACAAGTCAGCTGACCTCTTATCGCCTCAGTTTAGCCATCTATAAAGTGGGGATAATAATACTTGTCTGTGACCGCTCTCAGGGAATTCTGACGATCAGCTACTTAATGTACATTAAGTGCTTTGCAGATGAAATGTGCTAAGTAAGTGGAAAGCGAGGTTATTGGGCTATTTCTCAATGCCATGCCGGGATTGTTCCCTGCAGTCCGTTTCTCAGTGTTTTGTCCAGTCTGGTTCTAAATGATCCAATTGATGAGGTCCCTGCCGCTTCTCGTGGGAGATCCTGCTCCAGCCTAATAGATCTCACTGCTCGGGAGCACTCTTTGATACTCAGCCTCATTTTACTTAATTTCAGCCCATTGCTTCTAGGTGTGCCCTTACGCCGTGCGCGTGTATTTTATGCAGCATTAATAACAGACATTAGAAAATATAATAGCAATAGTTTAATAGCACCTAATCTGATTCTCCCTTTGAGCTGGGACTCGCTTGCTTTCGTTGATTTGTATCGCAGCCTCTCCTTAATGTCTTTTGTGTGTATGTGTGAGTGTGAATTTATATTGCACTGTACTGGTTTTAATGCATCTCCTTCCCTCGCCTCCCAGGAGTGCATGAATCTTCTACTTCCCCAATGCTGCATAGATATTAAACACATTATTCTGTTGTGATGGAATACTAGTAAAATTAAATTTCCTCACCGAGCCCCATCGTTCCATCTGCGAGGCTGAGCAGGGGAGACATGTTCCAGAAGCTAGAAAAAGAGCGAGAGAAGGGAGCATTGGATGAAATAGCCACCATTTTCTCTTTTATTAGCAGTTTTATGCTAGGTAGGATAAATTTTAGCTTCAGCGGTGCAGATTCCAACATCTGCTCCATCTCTCCCGCACAGACGTGTTGACAGGTGTACTCTGCTCTTAAGCAGTGCTTGGGAGCTGACAGATGGACTGTCAGCAGTTAATAAAGGGTAAAATTCACTGGAGGTGGCAGGGGGCTCCTGAACTTTCTCTTTTTTTCCCCATTCATTTGCTTTTAATTTCTGTAGACTCATTGCCCCCTGCTTCAGTCCCTTGCTATCCCACCCCCATCCTGGCCCTCGGCCGCGCTTGGCAAAGAACGTGCTTTTGCATCCCTTCTCCCACCTCCCCAGGGAGAGGACGATAAATCTGCCAAACATTTCTGATCATTTGGAGTGCAGTAAAAATTAACATAACCATCATCCAACATTAACGGCAAAATAAAGCAGGGCTAGAGGTGAGCGCTAGCAAGCAAACTCCATTCCTCCCCGTGCTTTGGAGGAGGAGGATCTGCAGATCTCACGGCTCAGGGCTGTGACACAAACGCGTCTGGACCAATGTACAATGCAGCCCTGCAAGGTCGCGAGGCATTCCCGCCGCATCCACGTGCCAATGCCAGGCTCCACATCATATTGCAATGGGTTTGGAGGCAGTGCTGCACCCTGCACTTGTAGTAGGGAGGGAGTGTTGGAGTATCATCAGACTAGGGTAAAACCCTGGCCCCACTAAAGGCGATTGCAGTTTACCTGCCTAGCAGAGCCCGGGTTGCACCTCTGGGTTGTGTTCCCACTGACTCGCCGCAGAGCTACGGGGACATCCTCGGTTCAATATTCTGCGCTCCAGGATCATCATCTGCACAGAAATGAGATTGTGCCTCAAGCTCTCTGCAGTGGTTAAGCAAAGCATGTACACGTGTGCTTCAGTGTTGTTCTGGACAGAGGTGAACTCAGGCAACTGTCTAAACGCCCCCTGAGTGAGGGCAGTGCAGATGAGCATCGTTACGTTTTGCAAGGTATTATTCATTCAAACACAAAACAAATGCCCAGAGCAAACACCCCAATGAATGCTAGAGAATCACACCCCTGCCTTTGGCTCCCAGAAGCGACCAACCATTGGCCCAAAAACTTCATGGGGAAACCTTTAACCCTCCCCTCCACCCCCCCAACGCAGCCACACACCTTTTAAAAAGCTTTCATCATAAATATGAATGATAAATAGGCAATAATAATAATTGAATCCATGGAAGATTCATTGCATGCACCTCCTCCCAAGATCTTGAGCGGATGCCATGTACATAACACTATTATTAAAAACCTGTTCACACAATGGGGGTTTTGCAGACGCACGTGATACAAAAGAGGAACGGGTTGCAGGGTTAGGTCTCAAGAATGCTGATTCAAACCTAGAGGGGTATATTTACGGTGGACAATAAGCTGAATATAGGCCAACAGCGTGCCCTTGTTGTGAAGAAGGCCAAGAGCATCCTGGGCTGCATCAGTAGCACGCAGATGAGGCCCATGCTGCCTTGGCCTAGCCCTGTGTGCCTGGACTGCGCTCCGGGCACTTACGAACCCTTAAAGTCTCAGAAACCTCCTCTGAAGTTCCCAAGCCTCCTTACTTTGGGCTCCCATTCCTGCTTAACAGAAGTCCTCCATCTTGTCATCCAATAGAGACCCTGCCAGTTGAGTAGATACAGAGGACTCTGGGAAGAGAAATCGTTGGAAAGGACCGCAGGAGCAAGGGGTCGGACTAGATGTAACCGCCAAACAGGACCATCCTCAACTATCTCATCTCAACCAAAACTTGGTCTACCGGGTCTTAAAAATCTCCAAGGCTATGATTTGCATGACAAATCTATGAATGGACTGAGGACTTCTGTTAAACTGGGCGTGGGACCCCAAGGTAAGGTGGCTTGGGAAGTTCAGAGTAGGTTTCTCGGAGCTGGAGGCACAGAGCCAGGGCAGGCACGCAGGGCTGCACCACTCCTCCAGCTCCCAGGGCCAAGAGGCTGAGCACCACTGACCTAGTCGGACCGGATCTCCCTGCGAACCCTTCTATCTGCCACCCCGGCAATGACCTTTCCCTCACTCCTCTGAGGAACAGAGAAAACTATGTCAGGGTCTGGCCCCTACACGTTTCAGACAGCCTGGGGACCGTCTCAATGAGCGTGCTGATGTGGGCTTCTGAAATTGCTGGAAATATGCACAATATGTGTGTTTCCCAGGGAAAAAAAAAGAGCATCTCAGACATCTTTAGACTAGAGTGTAGTTTCCCGCTGGGAAAGAAAAACATGAAAAAGCAGCTTTTCTTTTCTCAATCTTCTGATGGAAGAAAGCAAAACTCCGGCACCAAGGACTCCGCCGGCTCTCTTGTTGGGGACAAGACGAGCACTCCCGTGTCATCAATCAGATTTTGTTGCATGTATTTTTTTAAAAGTTTGTGTATTCCTCACGGATGTGACAAATTACATATGATTACTAGCTAGGATCAAGTTAAAAGCTTATTCTGGTTAACGTTGCCTGCAACGTTAGCAAACAAGAATAATTAATAAGGAAACCTCTGCTGAGCACGCGTGCGCTTTTCCCCAATCAGAAGCAAGACGCTGATTGCCTGACGACTCCTAATGTCTTTGATTTTAATGGGATCGTGTTATAGCACTGAGATGGGGACCATTGAGGAACTGAAAAATTCTCCGTCACAGCCGGGGCATTAGAGACGTCAGCTCTTCCTAATGCTCTGTCAACAGCTCGCTGTCAGGGGAGCTTTAAGGGACAGGACGGAGCCGGTGACAAAACAGCCACCAAAAAAGAGGTCCCGGAGCAAGCGGTTAATTAGCGCCGCTAATGTATGTGAGGTGCAAGCTCTGTGGAGGGGCTCCAGATGTAACGGGCATCTCACCATAATGAGCTGGAAAGGGCAGAGGGAATGAATCACTGTCTTTCCAGGCGACCTGTACTAGCTCCAGTGACACGGGGCCCACGCTGTGCTGCAGCACCAGGCATCTATGCCCTGCAAGGAGAAGCCGCGTGCCTCCAGACGTCCCTTGTCCTGCTCCTACCCCTGAGCAGAAGGCGCCAGGGGTGGGAAGCCGACGGCTTTTGTTCAGCAAAAACATTAGTGAAAAGTGCGGGACCTGCAGAGAAGCGTCCAACCGGCGCTGGGAGCGGTGAGTCAAGACAGGGAAAGAGCAATGCCTGTCTCCAGAAAGAAGGTCTATGGGAGTTTGGAAGCCAATTGCTGTGGTTTGAGGAATAAATCCATAGTCCATCAAGCCATAGACACAGACCTGTCAGTTGTCAGTATTTTGTGGCTAGGCGAGCGCTCCTCGAAACGGAGGCCGGGATCCGGAGGCCGCGCAGAAGCGACGCCTGCATCCGGGCGTGCACGTCCTAGCTCTTGTACCGTCCCCCCTTCCAGATGAGAACTGGCAGGCGGTGTAACCCAGGCGGACGTGTAGGTGGGGAATTTACTTGCCCTAATGGGATGATGTCTGGGCGATGCGGCAGATAAGACAGCTACTGTAAACAGGTGTCTGCTTTACATTTCATTCGTGAGCTATCTTGATAAGAGCTGAGCGGAAATGCAGTCCTGGCTGGTAGCCTGCTTTAACCTGTATAATATGAAAGGCTTAGGACCGAATGATTGCGTTACCTTTCATATTCAATCACACGTCAAAGCTGAAATGATCAGGATAAAAAGACTCCTGTGTAGCTTAGACAAACACTCGGGCCTGCTGATGGGAGAGTAGGCTTTGAAGTTCAAATGCTTTCCATTTTCTCGCAGGGTCTGTCATTTTCCACACGTACCCTTTCTTAGCTCTTCTTTACCTGGCAAGACCCTGAAAGTTCAGGGATCCTAGAAAGAGCTCGTGATAGTTACGGATGCCTAAACTGTTCAAGGAGCTTGCAGAGAGTTTGGGCAGCGTGTGGCGCTCTTCCAGGGGAAGCTTGGACCTCCAAACTTAAGACTTAGCAGGGAAGTACAAAGAGGTCGGTCACTCTCAAATATTTGGTGTTTGAATGCATCTATTTGCAACTTTTTCAGGTGAAGCTAATATCCTGCCAGGGGATGTAAACTCTTTATTTATGCCCAGGATAGTTTCCAGTACAGGCACCGTTCCCATGCTGCTGCGTCCTGTCCTGTAGAGACCAGCTTCAGGGGCGAGACGGAAACTCATTCTCTATGCTTGGTCTCCCAAAGGAGCCCGTGTCAGGCTCGACAATCTGACAGTGATTAAATGTGAAGCCCGATTATAAATAGCAACAGCTTTTAACCATTTAGTTGGAAGGGCAGCATGAGACGAAATGGAAGCTGAAAAGAAACAATGCGTCCCACGGGGGAAGTGACTTCTGATCCGATAACGACGATCTCACGTTTGCATTGTCCCGGGCCTTTAATTCCGAAGCGCGACAGATGCGCGGAGGAATCACTTCGGCGAGCAAAGGGAAAGCGGGCGAGAGAGGGGGACACGGCGGTACTGCACGGCAGAGACAATTCCACGTCCGAGGCAAACTGCGGGAGGAACGTCACGCGTGGTCTTAAATGCGGACTCCACAGAAAGTACCACGAGAGCTTTAACGATCACAAATCACTGTATCTCCTTCACAGGCCAGCACAGTGCTCCCTTAGGCCATACCAAGGCAGGGCCATCAGCACCATCCCCGAAAGAAGAGCGGTCCTTTGAGTCGCCATCAGTACTAGCCTAGCGAGCACAGCTTCACCCGGCGTTTCAAGGCACGCCTCGGTCACCGCAAGTGCTTTGCAGCTGACCCCCGGGTGCTGCGCGCGTAACGCCGCTGGCATGGCAGGCACGCAACCCTTATCTAGAGCCATTAAAGCAAGCTGTTTGACATTGAACATCACATTGATTTCTTGCCAGGATTTCACAAGGGCACACGTGACAGCAAATGACATGCTTAAGCCTTGCAAGGAAAAAGAAATAAATGTGTCCAATGCAAAACCCATCAATTTCTATGCCAGCTTGACTTATGCATATGCTTACTGCTCTGACACCCATCTTGAAAGCCATCATGGTTGCAAATTAGGAACCCTGCTAAGGGCATCTTTGTGACATCCTCTGTCCTGTTCTGGGACAGTGAAGAGTGATCCAGTGGAAGTATACTGGACATGGGTATTACTCCCACCTTCTGTGATGCTGGACAAGCCAACTTACCTCTCTGACCCCATTCCCCTTCTACCCACTGCCTCGTTCGACTGTCGAGTCTCTGGGATACAGACTCCCTTTGAATACGCAGTCAGTGCCTGCCGCATTGGGACCGTGGGGGCGAGCATAGCATAAAAAATGATGGCCCCTGCTGCACTGCAAAGTGAGCAGAAAGAAATGTTCTCTTACACCCTTGCCTTCCTCCAACTACCAGAGATGAATGTAGTTGCCACCTTCTGCCATGCACTTTTGCATAATAATGCAAAGTTTTTCCTTCCTAGCAGTTTGATCCATTTGTGTTTACCTAATTCCTGTGTTTCTGACCAAAGAAGATGAAGAATTTGCATAATTAATAATGACCCAAGCAATCACACTTAATGCCTACACTGAAACCCCTGACTCCTTGTTAACTAATAGCATCTATAATAATGTCAGGCAGGTGAAAGACTCCTTTCGTCTGCGGAGACAACATTATTCACCTGGGATTAATGATGGGTGTATCTCAGCTCTAGCCATTAGCTAGAATAGCTTGGGTCATTCATTAAGGTTGTCTTTTACTTTTAACATGGGAAACACAAAGACGGAAATGGAGCAAAAGCCATGCATGAAAGCTCTTAGTGCTCTCTATATACTGCCATGCACTTACTACTCTGTCACCGAGACCGGGAAAGAGCCAGTATATTTACTGCTGATGTACTTGAGGTTTGAGGCTTTGGTCCTTCTGTGAAAGTCTGCAAACTTGTTCCAAATTTCGTACACTTTTTGTCCACATGACAGTGTGTCAGTGTAAAATATTTTACTGGTTCCAAGTGGATATTTTCAAAGCCAGCTAAACAACTGGGATGTTCAGTTCCCTTCTCACCAACTCCTCCAAACAGCTTTGAAAAACTCCACCTTTGCAGTTTATTGCACTCATTTATTGGATGAACCAAGCACGTTTATTGAAGCAGAGTAGCAAAGTTCCTTTGGCAAACCTACATGTCTCTTTACCTTCTTCCCTCAAGGGATCTTTACAGGGATTTTCTACATGGTGCAAGATGGATGATGTTCCCTCTATCGGTCCATGCTGACACCACTTCCAGAGCCACATTTGGCCCGAGGTGTCGGAGATCTGAACTCCGGGCAGTGTTACTGAGCTGGCTGTCAAATCACTGCAGCTTGACTTTGCTTTGAATAAAGAAATATTCTGCAGTGCAGAATATACCTAATCCCACTACCCACAAGCTATAGCCAACTTGCCATGAAGAACACTACTGTGACTGTGGCCCCATGTTTTTTTGTATATGGAGAGCATTTTACCAGCCATTATTTGAGCCATGAGTGCCCTACGTATTTACATCCAAGTCAGCTGAGGACCAGAGGAGCTATGATGGGTTAGGGCAAGAAGATGGAAAATATGAAGTTCAAGTTCTCTACTTTGTTAACAGAAAGACCCAGTCCAGGCAGACGAGCTCCCAGGTTGGACCCTGCAAGCCACAATGTGATCGGACCCCTTCATGGGTGGGCAGGATATTAGACATCTTCCCGGCCTGATCATTCCTTGGCTTTCCACTCATTCCTACCAAACAGTGTGGTGTTAGTGTGTGCGTGTGTATGTATAAATAGATAAACTAGCGTGGAACAATTTGATTGTAATTCGGTGCCCAAGATAAGATGAAAACAGTGGCCTTGACTGACTGCTTATGCTCACATTTACTTACCCTCACACATGCATATGTGAAGGTGAGCAATACATCAAGGCCACTGGTGCCATCTTACCTTGCCCACCAAATAATGATTACAATTTTCCACAGGAGCCAAGCCCGTGACCTCAGGATGAAGGATGCCATATCCCACCACCTGAGCCATCTCTTTGCTAGCAGCCAAGCTTTGCACAATAGCGAACCATTTAGAAATGCAAGGAGAGACTCGCCCTTTGGAGCTGGGCCAATGCAACGCGCTATTTATTCACACAGCAATCCTTGACCTTGGTCATCTCGAGGCATTTTGAAGAGGTGGGAGCCTTCTGCCTACCGGCTTCCTCTTAATAAGGCAATGAGAAGCGTGGAGCTTGGAGAGGGCAAACATTTTATTCTCTCAGACGAAGTAAACTTGTAATTCCTAATATCAGAACAATGCCGTTTGCCAAGTCAGATGAAATGCTTGTAACAAGAGCTAATCAGATTCTACATTAATGAGAGAAAATATGAAGCTAATCAACACCCAGGCAGGTCTCTAGGCTGCAGGCCTATTAAACTTCATAAAAAATTAATGACTGAAAGAGCAAAATCGTTTGTAAGGGGTCTCCAGTGGCAGTGGAAGCGTCTTGAGTACCATTCACCTCTCATTACATTGAATTAGCCTCACTTTCAGACCCCAAACATGATCTACTGAGCAGCATTTTCTACTGGGCCTTGGATGGCTGTGTTTGAAAATACTCTTGAAATATTTATCCATCCCCTCCTCTCCTAGCCCCCTCCTGCACCATTTTCTTGGTGGCTCTTTCCATTTTAATTAAGAAAATTTGTACTTCTTACAGCTCCGGGGAAATACCTTTGTTCTTTGTAGTCTGCAGATACCCAGTGCAAGCTTTCCTTGCAGGAACTAGGCGCCGCGTGGCAATCGACCTGTGGCAGGCTGCTAAAAGCGTGTTTGGGAGCTGCCTGCCAGACAAGAGTCGGGTTCCTTGAGGATGGAAAATGCAAGAGAAATCAGGTTGGCTGAGCTGTGGGAACAGCATCCCGCTCTGCCACCTGAACCCCAGATCCCACGCTGTGCTCAGGCCAAGTATGAAGCCAACAGCCTTGGGTTGCCGGTTGCTACCAGCCAAAATGCAACGGACCAGAAATATTTTCAGCAGAAATATTCTGGACGTAGAAATAGGGAGTTTGATAAGCACCTGCCTGTCAAGGTGAGAGACTACTGTATGAGACAACTTATAAAGTAGATCAATAGATAGGCAGACTGACGAGACTGGAAATAACTTGGGTAAATAGGTTACAAATAGCCAGCCAACCTTAGATATGATCGAAACAGACTGAAACGTCATCTCAAATTCAAACCGACTCCCAGAATAAACCTATAAGATTAAGCTTGCCATTTTATTAGTTTTGCGTTTGCATCTGGATTTCGCATTTCCCGTCTCGTGGGGAACATGGCAGCGCTGAAGTAGCACTGGAAGAAGGCTGGTTCATTGTCTTTTCATGTTGCTTGGAATGGGGAATCGTGGGAAAGCCACTAAAGGAAGTCCACAGGCTAATTTTGCGGATTCAGGTAGCTCAGAGAGGAGGTGGGGCCCCTCGGCTCTGCTCTGCCAGTCCCACTGTGGGATGTGGAGCAAGGTATTTCAGCTCCGTGCATTTACAGGCAGTGCTAGATGCAATTGCTGTTGCACACCTGGAAACCCACTGGAGACTAGATTTTCCTCTCTCTCACCCCAGTCTAACACCGATGCTATCGCACTGGCTTCAACAGTTATTCCGGTGTAAAGAAAACGAAGTGCACCCTGTGAGTGAGCTCTCATGCTATTTGCCACGTGCATGGCTTGATAGTTGGACTTCCCGAGCAGTACTAGGCTTGCCTGCATGGCTCACTTGGAAGTGGGCTCTGCAGTAAGCTTTGAGGACGTTATGCAACTGCTTGCTCGTCTTCCTGAGCAAACAGAGGGCTTCCCGCATGCTTTTCCAGCATAGCAAATCTTAAATATCTCACCCATTATGCAAATGAGCTCTTTAAACACCTGCCTGGTTCTATAAAGGATCAGCAAAAGAGGTCACGTGGTTTGTAAGGCTCACTTTATTTTAAGAAATGGAGGAAAAAAACTATCAGATGTACCAACAATTGTCTGAAGCTATCACTGGCTTAACTAAACAATGTATTGATTGTGGGCGACTAATGGAAATGGTACCATTATAGAGGCTTAGTCTTATTTCCTGGCTTTCTAGATGCCTTTTTTGGAAGGATGGTGGGAGAGAGTAATGGATATGGAGGTTTAGTCTAAAAAAACATCCAAAAACTTGCATGCTCCTCAGATATGGGTAGTCACTCTTTCCTAGGCTTCTCTAGACGGGGAGCTTGCTGGAATTAGGACTTTGTGGGTATCAAACCAGGCTGTGGTAAATGGTTCTCCTATTTTCTTGTTCTGATCGGCATCAGGATTTTGTCACCTTCCTTCGTGCAGGCTGATAAAATAGGCTAGTTAGCACCTTGTTTGGTAGCAAGCCTCACGCTGAGAATTGAAGCCCCCAGACAATTAATGAAGCGCAGAGGGGTTTTGCTACGTCGGCGCTTATTGTCTGTGACTGTGCACTGGGGATGCACACACAGGCTCTCCGTCGTCTTGCACCTTGTGAAATCATTTGCACAAATGCAAAGCGAGTGCAGATGGTGGGTGTTCTGATTTGGTGCCATTTCCCATCCATTTTGCCCTCTCTCCGCAAGGCTGTGTAATATTCCGAGTCGAGGGCCATGCCAAACCCCGTCTGCCCCGTCAGTCCCAGTGAAGTCAACTGGAATTTGCTGCTGATGTCCGTGGAAGCAGGAGCAAGGCCCTAAAGTACCATACGACTCCTACTCTTAGCTGCCTTGTTCTACAGGCCACCTGGTGTGCATGCATCTACTTCTCCAGAGCAATGCTCTCTGAACAAATACTCCTGGGAATTGCAATAGGTTTGAAAATAATCCAAACTGCCCTTGAGTACAGCGTTAAAACCTCGAGTATGTCGTTCACACCTCACTCTTCAGTTTCTTCCTGACTGAACCTTCTCCTAAAGTCCACGTGCAACACCCATCTCTACCAACATCAGCACCTTGTAGGGGCCCCAAGACCTGTGCAACTAATGCTACTGCACAGGTGACTTTTGAAAGAGGGATTGGGATAGGGCAGGACTCTCTCTTCTGCAAGTTACTCTCCTGGGCAAACATGTTGTGCCACTTTAATATAAAAGCAGCATCACTTAATGCTAAATGACAGCCAGGCTCTTAATGATACGAGGGCTGTCTTGTCTGATACTTCTAATTGACAAAAAGGCTCAGCTAGCATTATGCGACATAAGGGTGTAACCTCCCACACCAGAGGCATTTGTTCGGTGTCTGCAGGGTTAAAGCTGCGTGGTTCTCTTTTTTCCTCCCGCGTTGTGCGCCCGCCTGGCAGCGCTCGTCTGCCCTGGACTGCTGGGTCCAAAGGGCAGAGCAACGTGAGCTGAGACGCTGCGCTGGGCTGCACGCTGAAGGGCGAGCTGAAGATAGGAGAGGGTTGAATGGGGCTAGCTGCAACTAGATGCATCCCTTGCCTCCCTTCTGAGGTTTGGGGATAATTCAGGCTCAGGCTTGTATCTGACAATTCAGCATGCCAAATCAAATATTGCAGATTTTGGAAAAGCTCAGGCTCCCCTCTCCAGCTACCCTAGCCAGCTGGGGTGACTTGGCTAGGTTCACTCTGCGAGTCTTTGGCAAAACCAGGAATAGACTCCATCCCCCCGCCGTCTCCCAGCCGTGTGCTCTCCCTCCATTTCAAACATCGGTTCGTGCCTCTTTGGAGACGGGGAAACACCAGCTTCCAACATGCAAGTCTGTGCTCCCCGTGGGAGCTGAAACCCAGGGTTACAGTTTTGTAAGGATGCAAACTGTGTGGACATAGTGCTGGCTAGTGGCTACAGCTCAGGAGCAGTAAAACAGTTAAGGATGTGGTATTGCAGTCCCTCTGCAGAGCTCTTAATGTCTGCATCATCTGTTCCAGCTTCTTCAAGAAAAATATGCTCTGGGATATTCAGCAGCCATCAGCCTAGCTTGCTTAATACCCTCGTGGCTCCGCGCTCTGCAGTGACTGCAGTATCTCATCAGTAGCTTTTTAAAAAATTAATTTTCTCTCTCTCTCTCTCTCTCTCTCTTTCTCTCGCTCTCTTTTTTGCTTAATAGAGGAGAAAGTGATAACACTGTCTGTGACTTCAGTGGAAGTTGTAGCAAATAGCCATTATCTGCACTGCCATACGCTCCCTTGCTGAAGTAAATGTCAGTAAATAAGGAGCAGTGCCGTGATCACCTCGGGGACAGCAAGCAAGGAACCACGGCTCGGCCGGCCGCTGGAGAGCTGCCCTTCAGGACTCTGTGAGCGATGGTATCGATGGACAAACAGTCACGGACAAACCGCAGCCTCCCTATTAGTGCTGTTGCCTCCGTGTCTCGGGCACAAAGACAAGCTGTGTCTGTCTGGTTGGCCAAACGGGATTTGCTTTTGCATTTCCCCGGGCAAAATTCAGACTAAGCTTCCTCGGGAGGTCAGTGGTTACTGGGACTTCTCCCTCACCCCACCTCTCTGAGTCTCCCAAACTGGGACGGGGCAGGGAACTGAATCACCTCAGTCCTTTGCAGCCTCCTTCTTCGTGCCAGCGTCCATTCTTCTTCTGCATCCCCGGGTCGCTTTGCGGAGAGCTGGGGGTTCATGGGAGACGGAGGTTAGCTCATCATTCTGGCATTTCTCCAAGCGTAACACCCTTGAAAGTTATTATGCACTTAAACCGTTGATATATGCCCGCCACGTTCATTTACCCAAATGTTCTTTGTGTAGGTGTGTGTATATATACATATAAATGAAATAATTCCTCATTCTCCAGAACCATTGCCTTATCACTAAATGGATGGAAAATATTTGCAATTAAATGCAAAACTACTCAAAATTCATCTTCCATTTTATAGGCCCATTTTCTAAAGAATACATGTTTTCCCAAGTACAATAAGGCCATTTTCCTGGAGGAAGGAGATGCTTTTCAAGACGATTGCACCCTCCCCAAACCAAAACCCTAAAACAACCAATTTCCAAGCTTGGCTTCTGTGAACAGTTACTTGCATGCAATAGAGCTTCGGCAAATCCATATCTCTACGTAGTTTGGACAATGCAAACAAAGTGATTTAGCCCAAACTAGCATGGAAATAGAATTTGATTGGGGGGTGGCAGGAAGAGGTAGAAATCATCTGAAAAGAAGCAGCAGTGAATATTTTGTGTTAAAAAAAAAAAAGAAATCCTTGCACACATCTGTTCCTCCTTGTTATTCATCATGCAGCAATCCTATTACAGTCGTGAGAATATACTTCAGGAGCCTGACTGTAATTACACTTCTTTGGAGCAGAATGCATGTCGTGGAAGAGTGGAGGTGAGGCCCATTCGTTCACTGAAACACTAAGAAATTTCTCCTTTTTTAAAAATAACCATGATTTATCATTCATTGTATTTGGAGTGACTCGGAAATGGGGAAGGTCGGCGTGCGCTGGATACAAAATGAGCAAAATAAAACAGGTGGGAACAGGTGGCGTGATGACCACATGGAGAATAAGGCAATATTAGGAAGACAGATCTTAGTTTTTCCCCTAATTTATTATCTACACGCTATCTGCCAGGATCCCATTGTCTGCAGGCCTGGGGAAGAGGCCCCGGTAATTCAGCGTGAAATAAGAAGGCCAGGCTGGTGCAGCGGGCTTTGAGAGAAGCAAAGAAACAAAAACTCACTGCTTTGTCCTTTAGTTTCCTAAATATATAGGCAGGATATATTTAGTGCTGAACCTGGCCGGATGCATAATATTCAATTAGGATCCAATAAGCCAGATCAGCTCTTTAGCGTTCCAGGCAGATGTTTTCATATGACTATTTCCTTTGGGATCCCTATCCTGGGTAGGAAATTGTGACTATAAATAAACATAAAATCACTGTACTTGACACCTTGTACTTAGATTGGGCTTGCAGCCACACATTTTGCAGCCCTGTAACAATACTGTTATCCCCAATTTCCAGATGGCAACTGACACACGGAGGATATGGGATCTGGGTACCCAGGTACAGCCTGATTTTTCAGAGGCGGTTAGCATCCCGCATTTCTGTTGAAATAAATGGTACCTGCCAATGCTCGAGGCAGAGCTCAGAGCCGGAGCTGTATTTTCAGAAGAGCTCATCTGGGTAGTTCGGGGGGAATTGAATGCTGGTTTTTGCAAATGGAGCCTTTTTTCAGGTACCTGCGTAGACAACTGAGGCCTTCAAAGAGCTAGCTTTGAGCTTTGTTGAGAGTCTAGCCCTGCATGTCTTTCAATTCAACCCAGCCAGTTCTTACTACTGAAATGCCCCTTGCCAACTGCATGTGCCCCTGACATTGTTCTAGTTCACCTTCCAGTTCCACAGAGGGACCCAAAAGGGACTGAGGGCCAGGCAACTCGTGGGACCCGGGGCACGGTTCCCCATGCAGATTTTGCATCGCAAGCTTGACAATCAGCTGAAAGGTGCAGCTGGCCCCCACGAAAATGGTCAGCGACGGACTCTGCAAAGCGTTCAGCAAAAAGCAGGCCCTCTGCAATCTACCCTAGCAGCATTTCAGCCGCTGGAGGCTGTCACTTTATCTCTGTTTAACTTCTGAATTTACACAAAGAGGCTGTAAGTGATTTTGACTTGCCGTCACAAAACCAGGGGTGGGCTGGCTTTAGCCCTCCACATTCATTAGCCTTAAGATCAATAAAGTGCATTAAACAAATTGCTCTTCCACCTCCGTCCTACCCCAAGCAGACTGAGTGGCTCCACTCTTCCCAGATGCAGGCTCTGCAGCCCCGATGATGGATTGGGAACGCGCATTGGTCTGGCTCGGTCATCAGAGGGTTGAAACAAAACTCACAGCTACGAGCGCCGAATGAAAGCAAGCAAGAAAAAAACACAAACCCCCACACCGGATTGAGAAAGCGGGAACGGCGGAAAAAAGACACTCCGCAAAAAGCCTGAGATGCTTATAGATTTTGGGCTTCATGCTCAGTACGTGCAAATCAGAGGTAATGATTAAAAACAGCTCTCCTCTTTGGAAAGGTTAAGTGTCTCATCTCTTACAAAGGAACTCCGTGTACCAGCACTCTTAAATCCTGGAGTGAGATCAAGTGCGTGTAGTCTTGATAGCAGAATATTTAGTGGTAAAGAATGAACATCGAAGAGGATTGAAAGTACTGCGCGCAGGTAGATGTGCTGTGGAGCACAGAACTATATTGACCCGAGCGGGTTAGAAAATCCATCTATCAGTGAAAGGGAAAAAATGACTTGGAGCTCCACATTTTCAGTGAAAGGGAACTTTATCTTGGTTGTGGGACATAAACTCATAGAAAGGTCATGGTTTATATTTTTAATAGGCCATGTCCTGAAAATTGCTGAACACTTGCAATTCCCACTGAAGTCTAAGTACAGGCAGATGAATAGGTAGGGCCTCTTGAGAACTGACCTACTCGTTTAATGCCACGTATCCAATTGACGGCTCTGAAGAGCAAGGGCCTCTCAGCATCAGAGAAGGTAGAGCGTGGATATTAGAAGTGCGGGGCTGCTTCCCCGTCCGTGTGAACCTCTCTCCTTTGTGGGGAGGAGGGACAGCTGCTAGGAACGGGAAGGCAGGCAGCCTTCGGTTGAACTGGGGCTTAAAGGTCGTGCAACGCAAGCTGAGATACCTTGGAAGTCGAAGGGAATTCAAGCATGTGCTTTAAGTGCTTTATGATTTTCATTGTGTGTGCTCCTCTAGCTCCTGAAAAGCGAGGCATAAATTCTTCTAACCCTTCTGTTGGGAGCAGAGTGCCAATGAGGGTGAGGCTGGGAGCCGGTGGCTGGAGGGACATGAATGATGTTGACACCTGTCTGCTAGGAACCGGACTCATTTCGCACAGGTCACCACAATCCCGTTAACCTGTAATGACTCCTGGCCACGTGGCTGGATTTGAAATTGTGACCTAACGGTGAATTACCAGGTGCCAATCCTCTGAGGCAACGAACATCTTTCACGGTAAGAATATTTAGACGACGATGCAAGGGAACAGCAATAATGAGCGTAACCGGTTGTTGAAACAATTCACGGGAAATCTGTTTTAAGCATGCATTCAGACTCGGATTTAAAACACAAATGCTGTCTTCTCACACGCAAAACAATAAATACACAACTGGAAAAAAGAAACCCTATAGTGTAGCCGTCTTCCCAAGCGCTCAGCAGTCAACGTGCATGCAATAAGCTGAGCCGGGGGGGAAATCCGGTGTGCGTGCTGAGCTTTTTAGCGTATATTTACCCATCATGACTGCAGATGTAAGGGCATCGGCACCACGTCTGGACACACTGCATTGAGAAGATATTCAAGAGTGCACGTTAATGTGTAGTGGTATACCAATTTACTGACATACATACCGGTCGTTGACAATTATTGCTGATGTAGTATTAAGAGTGACGTACATGCTAATGTTATATTTTTATCTACATCTTCAAGGTAGCGCTAGAGGGAGACTGTAGAGCAACTGTACAGCAGTGAAGAGCAGGAAGCCAACCAGTTATGTATTGGCTGAGCACAGACTCGGAGAGCAAAGCATTGGACAGGGCTCAACATGCCTAGTGAGCAATGCTGTTCGTACTGGTTTGCTGGAGCTAACGAGATTGTTTTCTAAATTAAGTCTCCAAACATGACATTAAGTAGGATGGGAAAGGGGGGGACTGGCAGGAGTCCATAATTAATTTTTCTGACATTTGGAGAACTGTGACATTGGGTCTTATCTGTCTGAAGTGAAATATTCCACAGCCCTAAGGCCATTGATAGTATTTAGCCAGACTTCCGAGATCCAGGCAAATAGCAACTTATTAATTCTCAGACCAACTGACGGACACGCAAGAAAGGTCAAAAGCTTAAAATAAAAGTATTTAGGAAGTCACATCATGATACAGCTCAGCCAGAGAGCTCACCCAATTGGGAAGATTTGGGGGAATACTGAGCTACAGGACAGACAGGGTTAAAATGTGACTCCTCGTTGGCTTAGAGATCAAGTGCTCCCATATGCTTGATTTCTGATGTATTCCTTTGGCACAGAAAACGGGAGGCAAGAGGCATGAGCTGCTTGGAAAAAAGGGAAAGCTGGTGACAGGACAGTTACCACCAAGCTTCCTAGCCGTGGGCTACTGAGTCCCTGCAGGAGGGCCTCGTCTTGAGTCCTTGTGCCCAGGACTACCTGAAAGTAAATGTAAAGACCGGTGTTGTTCGAGCCGCCTGTCATTCTACAATTGCTCATTAGGTATGTATTGCAGAGATCCGATGTGGACATTTGGGCTTATTGGTCTGACTGACCAGGTCACTTAATCTGCTTCTTTGTGTAAGATGAGGATAGTAGTTCCTTTGTTTCTGGAGTCAGTAAATGATGTTATGGCAGAACTGACTCTTAGCACGCCTGGTGCAAGGGGCATTTCCAGATATCATTAAAAATACGCTTATCCCTACTTAAGGAAGTTGGGGGAAGGATAAGGAAAGCCCAAAGCAGCGATGATTTCCAAGTGCAGTCAGCCACTTTATTCTTACTTCATAGGAGAAACCGCTTTTACATATTACGGGTGTCAGAAGGGTTTGCCAACACCAGCCCCACACTTGCAATGCTCTGAGAATGGCATTCATGCCTGATTAGATGCATCCTTTACCATGTGTATCCGCGATTCAGTCTTACGAGAGGAAGCCTTGGAGTAGAGCGGTTTCGTGAAGTTTCGCTACTTTAACAGAGTCAGAAATTTGAGACCCGTGATCTAACTTAGTTCAGATGCGAGTGGTGTTCTCCATTTCAACCTAGACCAGTTACAGAAATGGTTTTAATTCCTTGGTTTGCTCTGAAATAAATAAAAGATGGGCTTTATATCATCTGTATCAGATACACCTCAAGGATATCGGGGCCATAGTGTATTGATTATAGCGTACACCCTCGCTACCATGATCTGAATGCCTTGCAGCGTTTGGTGTACTTATGTTAGAACTCCCCTTGGAGAAAGTGAAGTGCTATAATCCCTCTACAGATGGGGAATTTTAGCACAGTGAGCCTAAGAGCTGGATTTTTAAAGGCTTTGGGGCACCTAAAGATGCAAACAGATGCATAGTGAGATTTGCCTAAGCATTTGGACACCTAACATCCATTTCCTGCATCTTTTGTACCTCCTTGCCTTTAAGAAACTGAAGTGAGGGACTTGTCCAAAGTCATGGAAGAAGTCTATAGCACAGCAGGAAGCCTCGCCTGCTTATCCAGAGATGGGCTAGGGCTCTCAGGGCTGGGCCATCCTGGCTGCCAAATCCCAGACCTTCAGGCAATTCTAGGAGAGAGTTCCTTGAATTGCAACCAGCTCTGACAACCAAGGCAAGTTTTGCTCAGAACCCTTTGTTTTGCCTTCCCGACCTGCATATAATACTAGACCAAGAAGCATCGCCCATTCATTGGCATCCTATTTATCAAAATAATTACAGGTAGCAACTGCCTAATAATAATAATAATAAAACGTGCCTAAGTTTGTTAGTGGATAGTTTGCACTGCAAAATATAGAGCTTGATTTATCAGCTACTCGGGACTACATGAATGACCACCTATTGAGAACCAAAGCGTTTCAGAGATAAGTTGGTAGCTCTTAGCTAAGAAATCTGATATGAGCAGAAGGCTGTTACCCTAGTAGGGTCGGAAAGATATTATGCAATTAAAATTAACTGAAACGAAGCCCTTCTGTGAAGAAGTTGCCACCTCTAGACCCTCTTAAACCAAAGGAAGTTTTGTTGCTAATCTAATTTTGATTGCAAAAGTGGGGCCTCACTTATCCTTGCGTTCCTTTCTCCTTCCTGCCTTTCTCTCGCCCTTCTCTTCAATAAGCATGGATAAGGCTTGTTTAGGCTGAATGTTGTTGTCCGGATTCAGTTTCTGCAATGAGCTCAGTGGAAGTAGTCTGGGACCCCTGTACTACCCCTGTGGCCAAAATTCAACCTAAAAGCACCAGTTTACATCTCTACCCCCGAACCGACCCCCAACAGAACATGAACCCGACCTTTTATTAAGAGAAAAATGCAGATTTGGGGCACATTTTCTGTTATTCCTCTGTCCGTGTGTTTCACATGTGTAGCTTCTCCCCTTGCCCACCCCCATTTTGGGACTGCGGGCATTCACAGTGTTGCGGCCTGAAACCAAATGACGGAGCAAGAGGAATCTGGCCTCTCCCCCCCAGGTACCTTCGGCAGCATCTCTAAACCCACAGCAACTCATTTGAAAACTGGAACCAGGAGACTTGCCTATTATTTATTGACTGAACATTTAGGAAGGCAAATTTTGTCAGTCCTCCTTTGTTTGCAATGCAAGATGCAAGGATTTTCTTTTCATCCCCTTCTATTTGTAGAAGAAAAAAATGTTTGCTTGATACAGTCAAAGCTGACAGTGCATCAGCATGCTCTGCATTTTGGAACACCCTTACTCCAAGTTGAAAACAGTGGATCACTTTGGGGCATGTTTGGTTTTCAAGGCCGCAGTTTTAGGCAGTGTCACGTTGCTTTTTCACTGTCAAACAATATCCAAGAGCAGGCTGCTATTTCTTGTGCGTTTCTGAAATTTCTCAGTCTCAGGGTCCCAGCCATCACAACGCATTATAGCTGATGTGACTTAACATGGCACATCACTTAGAAAACATTTGAACAAAGTCTTTTTCTGTTTTTAAGCAGGGAACATAAAACTTTCATTCTTATCCAGCTACCTAAATTATATGCTGAATAGCAGATGAGCCGAACCTAAGCACTGTCTCTTTATTTAATGATAGTGGTAGTATTTTCTTGTGTTATGGTAATACTTAGAAACATCAGTTGTGGCTTGAGCCTCATTCTGCGACACGCTTGTAGTGCAAACACCGATAGAGGATTTTCAGTCTGATCCCAGTCCGTGCATGCAAGTGTAAAGTTTTCCATTTTCTTCTATGGGTGCCCTTAAAAAATACAGGCCATTGGCACCGTGAGCATATACTTCTGAATCCATGGGTGCTCAGTCCCTTGGCCTGTGCGCTGTGGTTGCCAGTCAGTTTGTTGACTCCAGCAGCGTTTTCCTGTTTGCCGGGCACGTGTTTGGTAGGGAATTGATTGGAGTCACTCATTTATTTTATGTAGGCTTGTGAATTAGCCACTAAATCATGTTCCCTCACTACCAGCTGTAAAAGGATTTCACCTAGTGACCCAGAGAGGAAACCTTCTGTCTTATATAACTAATACCCTTGGCCACCAAATGTCAGATCTTGCAGTCTGATAAAAGTGTTTACATGACCTGGGAACAGTTTCAAAAGTGACTCGAACCAGCTGGGTGGACACAATTATTTGGGTAAATACTAGACCAACTATTCAAAGATGTCACATTTACCCAAAGAACCGTGTCTGCTTATGTCCTTAGACCAACACGGCTACAACCCACGCCCCTGAATCGGCTGGGGTAGCATTTTCAAAAGCGTGTCCGTGACTTGGGGAGATGCTTCCAAAGGCACATCTAGCACTTAGGTTCCTAATTTTCATCAAGTCAAAGTTTTATTTTTATTTCGGTGTGACTTGGGTGGAGACGAGTCAAGCTAGGAGGTATCCAGCATGAATACACCATCTTTAATAATGTACGGTGCAGGATTTTCCTGAAGGAAAACGGGAGGCTTGTGTTGTGCCGGCAGAAGCTCTCCTCCTCTTTAGGAAAAAAAAATCAGTCGGAACAACTGCCCACGTAGCCAGCTAGTGACGCTGGCCAGAATAAGGGTTACGAGCAGCCAAGGAAGAAAGGGTTGTGCTCCATCATCAAGCATTCAATAGCAGTGACATAACAGTGACACCAGAGCAATTTAATTCTTGGCATATTGAGAGGCAGCGGTGGCATCGGGGATTCTACCAAGGTAGCAATTTTCTAGATAATCAACTTAATGTCTTCATTCTAAGTACATTTATATGGGTAAGTTAATTAGGGGAGTTAATTTTCACAAATGGCAGAAAATCTGCATTTTCCAGTTGAGCTTTGTTCTGTGCCAATTCCTGGCTCAAGGTAGTGGAGGAAGATAGCTTGACATCCCTTATCTATTACCAGGGCCCAGCCTGGACCGTGGGTAGACCACATCTGTCAGTCTGACAGATGGGCTGATGGATTCCTGGAGTTCACACCGTCTCTCCTGGGTTGCCTTGTTCCCTTTTTCAAGAGAGAAAAGAACAGCTTTGCTTGGCCCAGACCATGTGGCTGCGCATTGTGGTAATGGCATACTCTAAAAGGGTGAAACACCTGCTTGTTGGCCTGTGTTCATGCTGCTCCTTCTGTGAAGCATCTTGATGTGGCAAAGCTGGGGGTGAGAGCTCTGAATGCATGGTGATTTGCATCTATTTATATGAAATGCTATGCTAAGGGCCTGGTTGAGAGCCCCGAAAAGTCAGGCCTCACCCTTTACTTGTCTCGTGGTGCTGAGGGAGAAGGACCTGAATTATTTGGGTGCTGCTTCTTGATGCACAGCTCTTCTCTGGGTGTGTTTTATGGAGGTGCAATGGGGAAAGACACTTCAATCTTCGTGGATGCTGGCGATCCATTTTTTCTCTGTGTAATTGCGTTCTTTCAAAGACAAATGTATGATGTCAAGGAGGAAGGAAATAGTGTCGAGGAAAGTCACTGTTCCTCTGTATACAAGAGTTGTGCCGTCGCACGAGGAATGCTGTGGGCACCAGCACGAGGACCCAGGAAGCTCGTCTCTGTCGTGCCTTGCACTGGTGTTGGCACCTCCCTACGAAGTGGGAGCAAGGCACTCGCTCCCAGACCAAAGCGGTAGCCCTTCGCCCATCCTGTGCATACGTGGAAATGAGGAGGTGACGAGGAGGTGACAGGCAACGAACGGCCCGCCAGGCCCATGCGGTGTGCAAGCTGCTGGGGGTTTCAAGACCAGCACACATGATAAGGGGGCAGACATTGATTTATGGGGGACGATTAAAGGAAGGGAGTGTGTGTAGCCTCTTCGGGCAACAACAAATGAGGCGAGGTGGGAACATGTCAGAATACAAATATTTAACGAGCGTAAAGGACAGAGAGGGATTGTTTAGCTTTGTCAAAGGGGCACTGCTAGGGGTTTGCTGATGGAGACAAGAAAATGGAAATACAGGCAAAGTGAGCTTGCTTCTCCATTGTGTCATTATTGTCTTACCGCCGTGTTGCTCCAGTGAAGTTAGGAGACTCATCGCTCCAATATTTGTTGACAGTTATCTGGACCCCTGTGAGTGCAGACTTGTCTTTTAAGGGAGGGTAAGAGTCTCCCTCCCTGGGGACGTGGACCCTTAACAAAAGCATGGGTGTCTTTCCAGCTGTTTTGCAGGGGACAGTCCTACGCTTGCAGAAGATACTAAGTTAGTGGGCTTCAGGGTGATAGTCACTCAGGGTTTCCTGCTATGGCCATAGCATGCAGACATGGGTGGTGAGGTCCACCTTCAGAGGAGATGCTGGGACCAACTTGAATGTGGGTGGGATATCAGGTGGCGAGCTAGTAAAAGTTTGGCTGTTGCAAACAGTTCATTGTGCTCTCCAAGTTCAGCAAGGTTGTGAGAGCCTTAGACAAGTCAGATGGCTATTTTCCAAGGGGTTTTTGTTTTTTCTTTATGTTCCCAGGTCACATTTCTGTTCATGTTTTTATAAGCCTCCAACCTGAGATGTTCCCTCCGTCCCACCTCTTCGCTGTCGCTCATCTCTTGGGTATTCCTTGCCGTCGTATTTCCTTTTATTTGTGTCCTTCGGCCTAGTTCCCATACCATTTCCAACCCAACAGGCTTGTTCCAAATTCATAGAGAAGAGAAGGGGGTGAATGAAAATGTGACAATGGGATGCCAAGAGACTAGTTAGTTGCTGATAAATGTGGCCGTTTAAGCAAACCTGACCATCCTTTGCTACCAATCCACAAATTTGACTCACAAGTTCAGCCAAACTGGGAGAAAGGTGGTGAATTGTGTCTCAGATTTCATTTGAACTTTTGAATGTGTTCGAACCTAAAACTTCTAGTGAAACGCAGATGTGCGAAACACATGCACATAACGATGGGCGGGGGGAGCGTGGCTGGCTTTCCAGCCTTGCTGGACTTCTGCTCATCTGTAATTTTTTGGGGTGGTAGCACTGGAGGAAGGGAACATATGTACACGTGGGTGTCAGCAATTATATTTCTCCTACCCTTATGATTTTACATCCAGCTATCCCTTTCAACATCAAACTTAATTACCATCTAAGCGTTTGTAATCCACCCATCACTGCAGCATCGAGGTGCCAGATACAATCAAAAAGAATCAGGGCTTCCCATGAAGAGGCCAATTTCCTCACTGTCACAAGGAGTGCTTCTCAGACGATTTGCAGAAGGGCAAGTCTTAACCGGAAGGAAGAGTCTGAGGCAGACAACTGGAGAAAGAACTGGGATATCATCTCCAGGCGACATATTTAACATAGGACTGTGCAAGCTGAGCTTTTTCCTGTTAAAAACTGCTTCTTCGGAAAGCATCAGGTTAACTACCTACTGCTGTAACGCGCTCCGTCACCGCGTGGTTTGCATCAACGCAGAATGGTACACTTGGATTTGGCTGATCACATCCACTTCTGCAAAAGTCCCGTGCACCTTGGGAATCTGAAGCCTACATTCATTTCTGGTGCAATGAGAGTCAGCTGGCGTGCTTGTGCCATGACTGCTTTAAAAATCAGATGTCTGCTGCTGGGGTGCTTGTTACTTGTTTCCCCACCCACCCTTTCCCCCCAGATCCAGAAAGCTAAGTGGATTTGTTCCCCGGCAGACAATTGGCAGGGGTTCGGATACGCTGGAGGGCAGGAAGGGCGCTGACACCACGGTCCCAGCAGCCCGATGTACCTCGTTCAACAGCTTTCCCAACTCGGTTCTTTCTCCTGGAGCGTGCAAAGAAACGAGTACCAGAACGGGAGGCGATCTGCAAGAGCTGCTTGGAAAGAAAGGAAAGCTGGTGACAGGACAGTTCCTATCCAGCTTTCTAGCCGTGGGCTACTGAGTCCCTGCAGGAGGAATTGCAAGGTGCAGCTCCTTTACAGGTGCTTCCTTAAATGAAACCCAGCTTACAGAAAGGAAGCCAAACCAAGGAGCTGACAGGAGAGACGAGGCTTGAGCCCCTTCTGACTGCACCACAGAGGTTAGGGCAGCCGCCGTACTATGGGTCCAACGATCCCTGGTGCTCCCCGAAGCTGCTTGTTGTGATCCACGCCTTGTCCACAGCCTACACGTGGATCGGTGATGCTCTAGGGCAGGTGCTGTCTCTTTTATTATATGTTTGTACAGCAGAATGGGATCCTGACCTCTGGGTGCTGCCACGAGACAACTACTTTGCAAGATTATTAATTGTTATTAACAGTGACAGCTGAAGTGAAGTTAGTGGAGCTAAACCAGACTAAAACTGACACGAAGTCAGAATCATGCCCTAACACTTTGCCCTGCCTACTTTAAGTACCTTGCGACTAACTTGCTGGTGACGGATGTTCCTTCCAAGGGGCGGATCAGTTTGGGGAAAGCACTTGGGGGGTTTGCGTGCTAATTTCTAATTTATTTGGATTAAAAATCTGACTGCACCCCTCCCTCTGGGACAAACCAACTTCTGCAGAGGTCCAAGATATGCATGGGAAAGGAATGCGGGATACGTCTGTAAGTCCCACAGGTGGGTTTAAAAATGTCAACCACATCTCCAAAACGTCAATGGCTTTGACACAGAAAAGCCATTAGCATCGGCTTGCTCCTGCACTGCTGTTTCTGGTTCCAAAGTCAAATAAAAGATTTTTAAAGCTACCACCGTAGAGGTAATGCCTTGATAATTGGGGCAGTGTGGTCTAACTGTGTCTGGCCTCAAGTAATCGAATATCTTTATAATTGGACTCCCTAGATGGATGCAGAGCTGGAGGATGATGTTGCTCCCATGTCGTTCCTTTCCTTCCCTAATGCAGATCCCCAAACTCCCGCATTTCCCACAGAGCGTTTGAAGCCCATCTGTTTTTCTGTGAGAACCGGTCGTGTCTGCCCGGTGACACACCGTGATCTCTGGGGACTTGGCATGCCCTTTGGCAGGGTCCCCGGGCACTACTAGCCTCCGCTCCAGAGAAAAAGATAATTCTTTAGCCAATATTAACACACTTCTTTGCACGCACAAAAGGCTAGGATACTGTATTTCCTCCTACCCAATTCCTTGCTATCCTGCTGTGTCCTGTGGGAAGAGCAAGCTGCCTAATCTAAACCCGTTGATTTTAGGGGAGATGCTCCCACTGACTGCAGTGGGCTCTGGAACAGGTCCTCTGTCGGGTTCATTTTCCTTTAAATGGTTCCCCTTCTGTGCCACTAAAAAGAATAAAACTACGCTTCCCTGTTTTGTTTTTCTGTCTTTCCACATTTCCCAAATTATTCCCTTTTTAATAAGTGTGAAGCTCGATGCAATGAAGCACAGTGGGAACATGGTGAAATCTGCCCAGGGTTATACAGAATCAAAGATTAAACTGTCTCACATGGCAAGTGTGTGGAAGACAGGACCGGGGAGAGGCGGGGAGGGAAGGGAGACAGCTCTAGGAAGTGTGGAGGGTGAACAAATCAATTTTAAAAGGTGAGAAAGAAAGAGAGCGAGAGATTAAGAAATGGCTTCAAAAGGGGTAAAAGAAAGAGAGCCATAAAGCAGCACTCTTTCTACGTGGTTGTAGGAATGGTGTTTGTCCAGGCCCACAGAGCCTGACGGCCTGCCCTTGCGTGAGGAAGCATACCTTCCAACCGCAGCAAGACCCATTTTTCTGCGCTCCTCCAAAAGCCTCCTCTCACGTTCCTCTGAAGAGTCCAACACAACCCGACTGCGCATTGCATCCAATGGACAGGTGCATTCAAAGGGCAAGAGGGGGATAGGTTAGGCAACCAGTGGGGTTGTTGGATTGGGGTATTAGAGCTATTGAAAGAGCTGAGAGGCATAGCTGGGCTGCAAGCTCTTTGGGGTGGGGAGGGGGCTATCTTCGTTAAGAGAGCACCTAACCTGATGGAGGCCCTAATCCTTGGATGAAGCTCCTAGGCATTGCCATACCGGCAGCATGTCCAGTTTCCACCCGCTCGGTGTTGCAACATAAAAGAAGCAGCTGTCATGCTTGGACGCCTGAAGGACTGGCTGATGTGGGAGGAGAGAAGTGCGTTAGTCTTCCCCTCCCCCCCCAAAAACTACAAGGTGAAAACTCCTGGAGAACGTCTCCCCAGGCCTCTCCAGATGCTCCATTCAATCCCTTCTCCCCCCTTCCAAAACTGGAGGTGCAATGCCACTCCAGCCGTAACACAGGCGCTTCAGGCAAGAGCCCAGGCCTGACTGAGCATCAGCAAAAGGCACCTTTCCTAAAGACGGCGTGCCTGGTCCTCCAAGCAGCACGCATTCTCCGCGGGCTTCCTCCCGCTCCAGGCTGACCGATGGGGAAAGAGCCTGCGTCATAGCTGTTTAAGACCACGGGGTTCCCAGAAACTCGGGAGCCTGAGCCTTGTTTACTCAGCTTGCAATTAAAGCTATCTTAGCAACAGCATGTTCTTTTGGGTGACAGCAGTGACACCGTCACCCGCTCGCCGGAAGACGAATGCGATCCTCTGCAAAAGATGGTGAAAGCTATGAGATTGTGATTTAATTGTAGCACAAGAGCTCCTTGGATCAAATCCCCTGCATCTAGAATAAATGAGTGTATTTTGATTGACACCAGGAAACCGCACCGGCCCATATTACTGGAGATATCCGCCCCTCCTGGAAGTGTCCCCGTGAACAACACCGCAGAGCATATTGAGGACACGATCTCAAGCACAGGGAATGGGATGGGGAAACAAAAAGAGACGCGCACACACACCCCCACGCTAGGATTTTTCTTTTAAAATCAGGCTGGAATATGTTGAATTGGTTCATTGTTTGCAAAGGAATCTGAGCAGAATTAATGATCAGTATGGGCAGGAAGAGATGCTGTTCAGCAAACGTAGTGGCCAGACATTCTTGAAGATCTGTAATCTAATTTAGCTCCGAGAGTTAATGATTTTAATGATTTGTTGTGATCTCAAAACAACTGTTAGAAGATAAATCTACATCATTAAACCTATTATGGTGTTTTGCTTCATTTGGCAAATGGTGTTTTTTTGTTCTAAAAACGCCCACATTTTAAACAAGCAGAGAGACTGGCCGCTGATGGGAAGGAACAATTTGTTCCCAAGTCCTTTTGAGGCTGAAATGAAAGGTGTCCTTGGTGGGGGTGGGGGTGGTGGGAAAAAAACCTCCTTGCAAATACTATTGACTGTTTTATAAACAGAAGGCTTTGCTTATGCTATGATATATATCATTTCTGCGAATGCCAGTTACAAATCAGAATTTGTGAAACAAGGCACTGTGCCGATGGCTCAGAATATCTTGATTTAAGACCCAGTTATTATTAAAGAACATTTCGTGATAGACCGGATGGCTCAGAGCATTGGGAGGTGGATACAGGACCTTTCTCCTGAGTTTAAACCCGTTGTAGGCCAATAATGAGAGCCAGTTGCTAGTGTCAGGAAGCTCGTTGACAACTTTGGGTTGGAGGTTTCATTCTGACGATGCGTGGACAAGCGTCCGTGTCACATAAATGCCTGCTGTAGTAGTGGGTTGATGGCACTCTGGCCATCTCAGCAACTGTACCAGCAGCCAAATGGGTCATAAATGATCCATGGGGGGGTCAGACTCGATGATCTAGTGAGGCTCCTTCCGACCCTAACATCTAACAGCTATCATTTCCTGCCCTTGCTCTCGTAAGAACATAGCAGTAGCAGCCTTAGGGGAGGGCAACCTGGAAGACCACCTGGGGCCCCACACTTCAGGGGGCCCACATTTTGGGGGGATTGAAGTTTTTGCAAGGAAGTGGCTGATCAAAATGAAGCCTCTAAGGAGCCCCAAATAACTCTCTCTTGCCCAGAGCCCCAACAACCCCAAGGCCACCACTGAACATAGGACTGGCCATAGTGGGTCAAACCAATGGTCCAGCCAGCCAGGTATCCTATCCCCACCAGTGGCAAGTAGCCGATGCTTTAAAGGGAGAGAACATATGGCAGAAGTCACTCTAAACGTGTCCTGCATCAATTTACATTTTTTTCCAGCTGTCGGTGAATATATACCTGACTGTTCTGGGTAGTAACTCCCAACGGTCCTGTCCTCCATGAATTTGCTAAATCCCCTTTTTTTTAAACCTGGTTATACCTCTGCTTCTACAACCTCTTTTGGCAATGAGAATAACCATGAACTGTGTGAAAAGTATTCCCTCTGGCTGTCTTAAACCTGTCTCCTGAGTAGAGGAGACCGGACGGTCCCCTTGCTGGGGTCATCTGACCCCGGTTGTCTTTCCTGCCCGGTGCAGGGGGCTGGACCCGATGACCTTCCGAGGCCCTTTCCAGCATTACAATCTATGAATCGACAGTACGCAGTGGCCCCTGGTTCTTGTATTTTGGGACTGAGTGAATAGCAGTGCTCTAGTCACTTTATGCACATGCTTCATAGAGTTATTAGACTTCCCTGCCTGTCATTCAGACTTGGAAGTTCACGTAGTCTTGTCCACATGGGACCTTTTTGCAGGATTAAAAGGGAAAAAAATAGGATATACAAGACGGATACAAGGTTAGCCAATGAGACTTGAACTTAATTTTTTTGAATTGGACTAATTGCACATTTTGCCTATGTAAATGTTATCACTCTCCTATTTACATGGTAGATAATCCTTCTGCGAGCCCGATCAGCCCACTTGATTTAGAGTGACTGTTCCTCAAACAATTTGGCGTGTCTGAGTCTGCAGACATGAATAAATTGACTTGCATCATCTGTTATACCTTTCATGCAAGGCAGAGACAGAGTTTCTGATGAATCAAGGGCAAAGAACTTAACAGCTGAACAGTATTTCAGCTGTATAGCTAAGATGGAGAGAGTTATGTTCAGAGACCCAGACATAATTTGACACCCTTTTTTATACAAGTGCAGCTCCACTGAAACCATGGGATATAGCTGTAAGAAAGCAGGGAATCAATCCTAACTTTTCCTTGTAGTTTTTCACCTACATACCAACCATATAACCTTCAAAGGGTCATGAGGGTGCCATTTAAGAAAAGCAAGAGCAATAGCTAAGACCTATAAGTTTGTTCTTGTTTCAAAGGCTTCATTGCCTTGCATCATTGGGATGATTTGGGACAGCACAAATGTATAGTAGCAGTGGGGCAGAGATGACCTGAGAGGTTTGGAAATGTGTGCATCAGTGCCTCTCAACACCAATGAGCTTATCTTTGTAACCTGCAGCACTATTTTACCCTGTCCTTTCCCAGATGCTTCATTTACTCTTTCTATTTCACCAGAAATATTTTTTCCCCCCTGGAAATAGAGGGGCTACAGGAAGAAGATGGGAAAGATTATATATGTTTTAATGGGGCATCTCTTGCACAAAGGTTATGGCTGGCTGCCTATAGAGATATTGGAAAGAAGAAAAAATAATTGAACAGAGTTGGCCCTGTGAGCTTTTTATAGGCTTAGAAAATTGCTAGTTTAGTGCATTTGTCTCTATGTGCCCGAGCTACATATTTTCTACATTTAAACCACGGTGTACGACAAAAATAACATAGCCCAACAATGATTGTCTGCCATCCTCTCTCTTTCCTTCCTTCAGCCGCCAGGTAAAGGAGGCTATTTTAGTTCCTCCGATATCATTGAGAAATTGCTACCGTGACTCCGCACAGTCAGCCTGCCCCGAACGTCTCATTGGCACAAAGGGAAGACAAGAGAGACGCAGAAGGGGAGAAATGCGCTGTTGTGTAGTAAAAGTTAAGCACACACTGGGTTCCAGGCACCATTCTTCCTGCCTGGTAATCGCCTGCCCTGCGCTGCTGGCACAGACGCATTGCTTTAATAACACAAGGTAAATAAGAGGACTATTTTCGGCTGTGTTTGTTTTGGGGAAGCTCTTTCTTCAGCCTATGAATACAGGACACGCATTTTATTACCGTTGTGACATCTCGAAATGCAGCAATTGACCTTAGCACGAAACAAAGTCACGTTCCTGCCCTTCTCCATCAGATCCCTCCCTGGGGCTGCTTCTGCTGCATCGCCTCGACAAAAGGTAGATGGGTCTGCAACTGCCCAGGCTCTTGTGCTATCCAATATATTCCTAGGTGCTTGCTGTTTTTTAAATGTGCTTTTTAAACAGCTATGCAATGCTAGACGTTGATCCCAGCAGGACGAGATCCTCTCATCCCGGACCATAGCTTATTCCATTTGTTACATTTGATTTGAATGTTTTTCATTATTGTATTCTTCCTGGGACTCTCTTTTCCTGAGAAAGCGGGCTTTATTGATAATCCATGGGACTGTATCCGCACAGTAAGACTAGCCTGGTCTCTTCCCTGGCGTGACCGGTGGGCTCACTGATGCCAGTTCTGGAGACTCTTTGGGCACTCGCATGAGAACCGGGACCCAGCAAGTGACTTCACATTTGCTATTTGGCATTGTGCCGGAGGACTGGAAAAGGGCCAATGTGGTTCCCATTTTCAAAAAAGGGAGGAAGGAGGACCCAGGAAGCTATAGGCCCATTAGTCTTACCTTGGTCCTGGGCAGGCTTTTGAGAGAATTATCCCGGCGCATGTCCGCGAGGGGCCGCAGGGGAGACCATGCTTAGGGGCAACCAACACGGGTTCATTAGAGGCAGGTCCTTGGATGCAGATGTCGTGGTGCACATAGTCTTTCTGGACTTTAGGAAGGTCTTCGACACTGTCTCTCACCCCGTTCTCATTAATAAACTAGGGGACTGTGGCGTCGACACCTCCACGGTCAAATGAGTCACTGACTGGCTGGAGGGCCGCACGCAGAGGGCGGTGGTGGTGGACGGGTCTTGTTCAACCTGGAGGGATGCAGGCAGTGGGGTCCCCCAGGGCTCGGTCCTCGGGCCCGCGCTGTTCAACATCTTCATCAGTGACCTGGATGTGGTGGTAAAAAGCGCCCTGTGCAAATCTGCAGATGACACTAAGCTGTGGGAGAAGGGGGCATGCTAGAAGGGAGGAATAGGCTGCAATCGGACCTAGACAGGTTCCAGGGGCGGGCGGATGAGGACAGGATGGTTTCAACACTGACAAGTGCAAGGTGCTGCACCAGGGGAGGAAGAACCAGGAGCACACCAGCAGGCTGGGAACTCCCTTCTCCTCAGTGCAGAGGCAGAAAGGGATCTTGGAGTCATTATTGATGCCAAAATGAACGTGGGCTGGCAGTGTGAGGACGCGGTCAGGAAGGCCAACCACACCTTGTCGTTCATCCACAGATGCATCTCGAGCAGGTCCAAGGAGGTGACCCACCCCCTCTACGCGGCACTGGTCAGGCCATAGCTGGAGTACTGCGTCCAGTTCTGGGCACCGCACATCAGGAGGGATGTGGACAACATGGAGAGGGGCCAGAGGGTCCACCAGCGTGATCTGGGGGCAGCAGGACAGGCCCTACGAGGAGAGGCTACGGGACCTGAACCTGTTCAGCCTCCACAAGAGAAGGCGGAGGGGGATCTAGTGGCCATTTGCAAACTAGTCGGAGGGGCCCAGCAGGTATTGGGGGAGGCCCTGTTCCCCCAGCACTACCAGGAGTGACTGGAAATAATGGTCACAAGCTGGCAGAGGGTAGATGCAGACTAGACATCAGGAGGCGCGACTTCACTGTCAGGGCGGCTAGGATCTGGACCCAATTTCCAAGGGAAGTGGTGTTGGCTCCTACCCCGGGGGTCTTTAAGAGGAGGCTGGATGAACACCTTGCTGGGGTCGTTTGACCCCAGTGCTCTTTCCTGCCCATGGCAGGGGGTCGGCCTTGATGATCTGTCAAGGTCCCTTCCGACCCGACCAACTATGAACCTACAAAATGTCTGAAAGGAAATGCTTTTGAGTTGGTAGAAACAGAGGGTGGGTTGGGACTGTGTTTTTTGAGCTGAAAACTTTTTTATTATCGGTTCCCCCAAGCTCTTCACTCCTCCCTCTTTCATGAAAGAGAGTGATAGCAGAGTACGTGGAAGTGAAGTGTCACATATGCACAAAATCACATTCTGATAGAAAGCAATCAGAAAAAAAAAGAAAAGAAAAGAAAATCATCACAATTGCCAACAGTTGAGACATTCCAAAAGTTCAACATATGCTTTTGTCCTGGATCAGGATGAAGTGTTGAAGTGTCCAAACGTCACGAAACAACAATTTCAAAAAACATTCTCCTTGGCAATATCCGAACCATTCACTGTGACATTTTCGATCTAAACAAAAACCTCAGCGTTCCCCACATCAAAATGTTCCCTTTCCATTTGTTCAGCTGACCCAGATTGCCTTGTTCAGAGGCAGTTCAACATGCAGCCGCCTTTCCCAAGCGCGCTGCGCGGCCCTTGGGAGCTCAGGTTTGCGTTGCCTCTCATCCGCGCTCTCCTTCGTGACCCAGGCTCCCCGGCCGGATTACATCTCCCAGGCTATAACTTCAGTGCTCCGACTCCCATGATGGAAAATTCCCATTATTTAAAGCTGCATTTTCAGCCACAAAAGCATCCCGGCAGAAGATTCCCAGGCGGCTCTGCACAGGTGCCTGAAGGTTGTCCTTCCCCACTGAGCACGGTTCTTAGACGAAGGGACAGTAAGTAATACTAACTAGGCAACTTGCATTAGCAAAGAAAACACGCATGTTGTTATGGTTTGTATGCTGCTAAATGGTACTTTTTTCCTCCGGTCATAAGCAATGCATAGCAATGGCTGGGGAACCCTCAGAAGTTAGGAAAACTTAAGTCAGTGGGGCACAACACTTTTGGCCACAAATTAGGCCTGAATCCTTCTTGAATACCACGTGAATCCCTTTTCCCTGCCTGATTAGGTGCTCTGCTTTCTGCTCCCTGCCTGATCTGGTGCTCTGCTTTCTGCTTCCCGTGGTATATGCCATTCAATGGGCCGCCTGTCCCCTCAGTCTGCCACGTGCCACATATGGGGCACCCATGCCTCAGGTTGGCCACCTCTGATCTCAATATTCACAAATACGGCTGTTTCGCCAAAGTGTCTGGAGCCTGTTAGACTGGGCTGCAATGTTGGTATGAATGGGATTTCTTGGGTGGTTTCTGATATATATCCTCTGTTTCTCGCTGCGCCAAGAATGGCGAGAAGTGGAGAGACGACAAACTATAAGATTGCCACCACCACTAATAAACCTTAACTCGACTTTCTAAAGATCAGACCGATTTCCTTTCCAGTTGAGTTTGGAGTTTTGGATGGAAGTTCAAGGTTGGCATTTAATTTATACAAACTGGCTTGCCCTTCCCTTAATACTGAGTCATTAGAGCTCTCCGTGCCTGTTCGGAAGCAGAAAACATCTGGCATTCTACACTGTGTCAACAGATTAAATGATACACAAGCAGGCCAAAAAAATCCAGTGCCTGCATGATAATTGCACTTGCACAAAGGGATCACAGCGAGAGAGGCAATGTTTTGTTTTGGGGCTTCGCCATATGATTTTACTCGGAGCATTCCTACAATGCTTCTGGAGCAAGGCATCCAGTTCATTATTTTGATTGAGCGTGTGACCACCGCTCTTGTGCAAACTGTTGCCTCCATGCCTGCCTGTTGTGTGATATTGGGAAACTACCCTCCAGGTAGAACAAATGTTGTTTTATTTGCTGCATGGAAATTTGTTAAATAAATCATAGATTCATAGTAGCATAGGAAATTAACAATGAGCTGTGCCTGGAAGGTTAGACATATTGTGCTTCAAATAAGCAGGAGACCACTTTGCAATTCAAAAGAAATATGTTGGGATGCGTGAAGGCACATCTGTTAATCATTTTTTTCCCCAACCCAAAAGGTTGTGGGCCTGAATCCCAATGGATCCATGGGGTGACACTGAAGTACCTCTCTTAAATTAGCTCCAGTGACTTCTGTTGCCTGGATCAAACCACCGAGAGAAAAGCTGGAACATATTTCTCTGCAAACTTTAATGTTCTTAATTGTAAAGCCTCCCCTGTCTGCAATCTGGTTCAAAGGAGAGAGCTGTGGGTTTGCTTACTGCCATGACTTCCATACTATATTGCATTATGTCTTCTATTTTGGAACGCTACAAGGGCATTATTAGTCTCAAAAGCTTGACATTTCGTATGGGCTACGGCCTGGAGTGTTCTTTACTTGACAATTACATACGAGTTCTCTTCAGAAAAAAAAACCAGTGCGTGTGTGTGTGTATAAAGAGAGAGAGAGAGACTGTTTTTGAAAGCTTCTTTTCAAAATGACATTTGATGAATTTAAATAAGGGATTCTTAGTGCTGTTAACAGTTTCTAACATTTTGGCATTTATTATAGTCTTTGCAAGTCTTTTGTTCCCCTTCCTGACTTCCACATTCTGTAACTACCTGGAAATATTTCAGAAGGCAAATAAAGAATTTGGAAAGGAGTCTAAAAGCTTGCATATATCTTTGGGCATGTTTTGAATTGCTCTCGTGTTCTCTCTCCGCGGGAAATGTGAGTGTATTCAGCTAGAGATTGTTATAGGTAATATAGATTAGTAAATGGTAAGGAGCAGATATTTTTCCTCATAGAAAAATTGACAGAGCACACTTATCTCAGTTTGTATTGAAACGTTTCTTTGAAATTTTCTTGTTTGTATTTTGGTAACCAATTGCCCCCTAGTCAAACTGAAAAAATCGTTTTGGTTTTATTTCCAATTTAGCTGAATTTTTTTAGCTACGCATAGAAGTTTTCCTTATGTTGAAAAGGTTAAACATTTCAGATGGGTCTAACATTTCTAAATCTGGTGTAGGCACTCAGGGGCTGATGCATCTTGGCCTTGGAGGCACCGAAAGAGGCACTTAGGTTCAGCCTTTGCCCCAAGTCACAGGGAGCTTGCAGAAGGAAGCCTGCCTGGTGCGCACAGGATGTGCCCAGAAACCACAAGCGTGCAGACAGCTCT
>JAGPOW010003356.1:7473438-7489279 GCA_030014935.1 Caiman crocodilus | reverse complement strand
CGCAGTCACATTCTGCATTGCTGGCTGGCTGCCGGCCCTATAACACTTTCACGCCTGCCTGCCCTAGTGAGTCAGCTTCAGCAAGGTGGGGAGGGGGCTTTTCTATTGCACAGCTGATAGCCTCGTGGTTGGGTACCCTCCGGGGAGGTGTAAGGTATGGGTATGAACCCCTGCACTATGCGGGAGGAGAGGGGCCTAGAAATCAGGCCTCTGATTTCCTGGGCAAGTGCAATTACTACTAGGTTCTTGGGCAAAAGGTGGATGATACCAGTACTAACGTCACCGAGGACTAAAAGGAGGCTGCTGTGCTCTGTAGTGACCTCAGTGCTGCCCCTCGGGGTGGCCTGGGTCTCAAGATGATGCAACTTCCTCCCGTATAGCGCTGAGGCAGATGCTTGAGCTTTGAGGCGTGGGAATTCGGAGACAGCCTGGACCTAGCATTTCCTGTTGGCAAGCTGTTAACCCAGACCCTCTGCAGGGTGGAGACACCTGGACCAATCGTAGGAGGCACCACACTCACCAGCCAGAAAGCCTGAGTGCCCAAGATGAGGAGCCCACATTTTAGGCACTCCGGGCATGTCTACACATGTGCTTTAATGTGCATTAGCCTATTTTAATGTGCATTAAAGTGTCACTGAAACAAACATGCTGTTTAGTTAATGTGCATTAAAATAGGCTAGTGTGCACGGGTGTTTGTACGTGTGCAGCTCCAAGAGCCGCTCTAATTAAAGCACCCAGAGTGTCTCATGTATCAGTGTCTCTGCATTTCAAAATGGTGGCAGGGGTGCTTTGGCTAAAGCTCATCAATAAAATGCCCCCCCCACCGTTTTTAAGCATAGGGACACTGATACGTGAGACACCGGAGGCTGCTGGAGCACGGCAATGACCACGCTCCAGCAAACCCAATTAATAGAGTCTGCTCTGACACGGTGTAATGACAGCGCATCAGAGCAGCCCTGCTGCTCGTGTATAGGCACCCCGTTCCTTAGTACCTCACAATAGAGGTGCTAGATTTAATGTGCAGTAACTGAAGCACATTAATGCACATGTAGACATACTCTCTGACACCTAAATGGGGGCGCTGCAAGGTCATCTAGGTCTGGCCCTTTGAGCCAGGATTTCCAAAGGTATTTAGTCATTGCTGCACTCAGCTATCTAAATCACTTTGGGTTTGCAACACTAAGTCTCATCTGCAGAAGTGACTTGGGAATTTATTAGGTAATTCTCCTGGAAGGTCAATGGGAGCTAGATATCCAGTCATCATTTATGTCTTTAAAAACTTTCTCTCTCCTAAATCACTTAGATACTTCTGAAAACATTATTCTATGTGATTTGTCCGAGAAGGCCATGCCAGAGCTGGGAATTAAATCCAGATCTACCAAGTCCCAGTGCAGACGTTTAACTGCAAGAACACAATTCCCTGCTATGTGCATTAGATTTGTTTTCAGATAATGGTATCTCCGGGAGGAAGAGCATCCTGGCCAAGGTTCATCTGAATTCTCTGCAAGAGTCTCAAGGGTGTTTTTCTTCTTTCTCCTAAACCTACATACCATGGAAGAAAGATGAAGGGAATGACAAACAATAGTTCAGATTAAGCAGAAGTGTTGTTCATTACTAGAGGGCAATTTAGACAAACCCATAACTTATTACAAATAAATGAGGATTAATTGTCATGCCATTGGTCTGTGAGGCAACTGCTACCGTGTATAATTAAATTACTTTGTAATTATTTTTGTGCGTGTTTAACCAAAGAAGGGTGTCAGGGTGGGCTTTTTTTTTCCCCTGCCTCACAAAATGGTTTCATGTTCCAAATGTTGCTGCTTTGCTGTATTATCTTGTGTAAACTGCTTTAGTGTATGTTTCCCGCTTCCCTTATTTGCCCAATGGGTTGTTTACTTATTGGAATTAAAATCAGAAGCGACTTGCTCTCGCAGGCAGTGCTGAATTTCTAATAAATATGTAAATACTACATCTCTCAGCTGTTGCCTTTGGCATTGCATTTGTGCATCACCCCCTGCAATGGCTCCTCTGCTGTGAACGCGCGCTTGTGTTCAGAAGCAATGTACGCGGTCCCAACAGAGCTGCAGAATGACGTTGTCGTACTCGAGCCGTAACCCAAGTTGTGGATTCCTTTCATCCACTTTCCTTTTCTCTTTTCTTGATGTTGCACAGTGGCTTTCCATCTCAGACGAAGGCAAAGAGATGCAACAGATGAAAGGGAGAGCAAAATACTCCAAAGTGCTTTATAATTTCTTCCACAAGTAAGATTTGCCCTGGGGAAGGGGGCCAACACAAAATCTTGGACCACCTAAGTCCTTAGGAAAGAGATGTATCGGTGGCTGTACACAGAGGGGATGATGCTAAAGGGCAAGAGGGGTTAGTGACTTGGTGCTGGCTTGCATTTCGCCTAGTAAGGGCATAGTATGCCCCATGCTGTGTCTTCTGCCACGTAACTAGTATGTCTTTTTCTGTTTATCAGACTTAAATCTCCAAGGGCTTGGATCTCTACAAAGACAGACATGTATAGATATCTTCATTGGTTTCAGCAAGGCCATGCCTTTGGAAGGCTCATGGTCCTTTTGACAGCACAAGTAACCAGGAACGGGCACCGCGGTTCAGCACTAAGCGAGGTGCAGAATATGCAGTGGGAAATGGAGAAGACAAGTAAGGGATGGATCGGGAGCGGACAGAGCTGATTATTCCAACACTTACGTGCCAGGAAGGCCATTCAGATCAGCTCAATATTAAGACCATTTTCATGTTCATGTTGAAATGTTAGTCATTTAGGAGAGAAATATAGCGCTCCTATCACACGCAAACAGAATAGCCTTATAAAATGTTGCCTAGGAAATAAGGTCCTAAACTTCAGACGTACATACTTTAGACCCTGATGTAAAAAGCAAGATCTCGGCGGAGAGCAACACAAAATATTATAGGCCTGAGAAGGCATGACTTCTGAGGGAAGGCTTGAACAGCTAGGGTCGTTTAGTCTGGAGAAGAGAAGACAAGGTGCGGATTTGATAACTGTCTTCAGACACCTGAAGGGTGATTGTAAAGAGGATGGAGATGGGCTTTTCTCTGCGGCCCTAGGGGGAAGGACTAGGAGCAAGACCTCAAGCTGAGATAGAGGAAATTCAGGTTGGAAATTAGGAGGAGCTTCCTGACAATGAGCATGGACGAGCATTTTCCTAGAGAATTTGTGGGATCCCCATCCTTGGAAATTTTCAAGAACAAAAGGAATAGATACTTGGTTGGGATGATTTAGTTAGGGAAAATCCTGCCTTGAGCAAGGGGCTGGAGCTGATGACCTTGTAGCCTCTGCACCACAGCGAAGCCAGGAGATTTCTTATCTTTGCCTCCTGTCTCCAAATGGGAAGGTGCAATTTGTGTGGGTCCTTGGCATCAAGACTTCGGGAGATACCTCTTTGCTGGAAGGATCCTGTCTCACGGAGCTCAGCTTGGCCTTCCAGTTCTAAGTTTTCCAGGCTAACGTGATTAATAGCCTGAAATTAATTTACTTGCTTACCAATATCGTCCTTGCTGGTGAGGCTGGCTCTCCATTCTTCATTCTCCCATTTCATGCCAGTCTCTCTCTTCACAGGGATGGAAAGGGCCTTTTATTGCTTGTTAGTAAGACAGAAAGAAATGCTGTCTGTGCCCAGAATAAAATGAAAATCTCAGGGCTGCTAGTTCCACTGGAGTTACTTTGGCATCGAAGCTTTGTTGCCAATAAAAAAGATTTTGCAAGCTTAATCCAGTCAAAGGAAAGAAATTGAGGAACTGAGTGCAAGGGCGTTGTGGTTTTTGCTTCTCTGGCATGGTTGGGTGGGCTCTTCTTCTTGATTTAAGAGAACAATTAATCACAATAATAATATATATATGGAATACTAATTACTACATTTTTCAGGAAGCATCAAGCAACCAGAGTTTGATCTATTAAATGTAAAAAAATAAATAAATAAAAGAAGAGGAGGTGATGGCTTGATCCTGAATTCGTGTTACCCCAAACCTGTCATCCAGTAATTCCAAAATGCTGCATATTTTGCATGAGATTTCCATTGCGGGGAGGGCAGGACTTTCCATAGGTTTTCAGGGGCGGATGGGAGAGGAGAGAGAGGAAGGGAAGACATTTTTCCAAATTTCCTGCCAAAATCAAGTGGCCTTTCTTGCCAGCTCCGATAATCTGTCAGCTTCCACGCACTGACGAATGCATCTGCTATTAGAAGAGAAGAGGTGATTTTACATATTTTATGGGCTTCCCCACAAGGTGTCACCATGTTACAGTCGTATGCTAGAAAGCACCAAAGAGAAAGGGCCTGACTCTGATCTTGCTCATCCCAGTTTTCCACCAGTCCGGAGGGGAGCAAGTCCTGACCGACAGTGGTGCAAAAGAGAAGCAAAGCAGTCTTCGAGGCAACAAAGAGGAGATCTGACAAGGTGACGTGCCTCCGCTCCATACAATGAGAGGGAATTACCTACCTACCTACCTTTTTAAATGCATGCTCCTAACTTCAAATTGGGCCGGTTTCTTTGTAAACCGTTCGTTGTCAGTGATTTTCAGTTATTTGAGCAAGTTTTGAGAGTGGAGATGGAACAAGACTGAAATGAGTGGCCCTGGAAAAGATCTCTGGCATTGTAATCCTGATGGCGAGGCCTTTTCCAGGCTTTCAGTCATCAAGTTGATGACATTGTTTGCGCTTTAGCACGTAACAGGGATAACCACGGAAAGGTTGTCATCTTTTTCCCCTTGGTTATCAGGTGCCTTTGGACTCCAACAGCCTGCACAAGTCCCAAGTGAGACGAGCAATGCGTTGTGCTGTGCACGATAGTGCAGAGAATGGGAGAGAAAAGCCCCTGCCAGAAAGAGGAACGCGTGTGCTTCTGTCCTGTTGGGGCTGTCTAAACATAAAAATGAAGGGGGTGATTATTGCACCGGGTCGTGTAGCTAGCAGGGAGGATGCCACAGTGCCGGATGCATCCGGAGGACACACACAAAGTCCTCAGGGCACTTGGCCTCTGGTCCCTCGCCCACCCTGAGCCCTTGCTACCATATCTGCCTACTTGAAAGCTGGCACAGGGATGCCTGCCCACACTGCAGTCGCACCCTTGGCTCGCCATGCAGATCCACTGACAAAGCTACATATATGCTTCATGCACGTGACACTGAGCACATGCTTAATTGCTTTCCTAAATCCAGCTCCAAATAGATGAGACAGGGAAAGGATGGGGGGAAAGAAGCATTACTTATTTTCTAAGAAGCTGGAAGATGATGAAACTTCTAGCTCATAAAGTGTAGTAGATCCACAGCTCCTAGGAACATAATGTAATTCCACCCATATAAGCACTTTCATATCTAATAGTAGGAGAATATGTTTAGCACTTCTGGTGCTTTATCAACAAAATGCCCTGCTGTAACTACTTGGCCTTTGGAGATTATTTTCTCAGGGAACCTGTCATCAGGCAGCTGATTAATTACTCTAATAATCATAATTTTTTTCTAATAAAAACCCCCTCTTCCCATTCATTAACTACATTGCAGGTAGGTGACAGTGGTAATTATTCTCTGGAAGTACTTCTGAATTATCTTTTCTAATCCAGCCCGTGCTGACATTTTTGAGAGAAAAAAAACATTTTGTCTCTCTTTTATGAGTGGGGTGACATTTGAATATGCAAACAGTGTCAAAGCCTGCCCTCCGGATGTTTTTCTGCGCTATGATTTATGAGGTTTGGCTATTGTATTCGCTATCATAGAACTAGAAAGGTCGTTAGACAAAGAGGCTTTCCCTACAGGGGTCCCTTGCAGTCTTTATCTTGTGATATTTTAATTTTTCCTTGAACATCAAGCTTGTGATGTGTACAGCTATAGACTTCTTTGTGCATTTATTATTTCTTTATTCATACATGTAGAAGTGCCAGTGCAATGCGATGCCTTAGGCACAGAACGATAAGTTTATTTCCATTCAAAACCCAGCTGGTCAAAATGCTCGCTGGCCGGGCGTTTAGAGGCACGGGGCTCAGAGATGCAGCCTTGAAGGCATAGGGGAGCAGTGGTTATAGCATGTATCTGCAAAGCAAAACCTGCAGGGTCAGATTTCCAGTTGATCTTCAAGGGATCAGCACCAGCAACTGGAGGTGGAGTTTCACAACACGCTCTGCTCTCATTGACAGGGGTGCAGGTTGTAGCCGTGTTGGTCAAAGGACACAGGAAGACAAGGTTCTTTGGGTAAACACAATATCCTTTGTTAGACCAACTCAAACAGCTGGACAAAAAGTTCTTCTTAGCAAGCTTTTGGGTTTAAATACCCTTCGTGAGGCTGAGGAAGCATCTGCAGTTGGATCCATCCAGGAAGAGCGCGCACCAACTGCTCAAAGACCTTGCCTGCTCTCATTTTAGGCATCTCAATATGGACAGCAAGATTGACAGGCTCTCCTGAAATCTACCCATTGGTTTGCCTAAAAAACCGATGGAACAGGCCTGTTTTGGGCCGCATTTAACAAGGAGGTAGTACAAGGAGGTATTGCAGACCTTTGCCTGTTTTGGGGTTGTTTTTTTTCCTAGCCTCTCTACATTGCTGCTCTTCATTCCCTAAGATACAACCTCCCATATTTACCTTGATCAATTTTGAATGGTACAGCATGCATGAGGAGCAATCAGTAACTCATGGGGAAAGATGTGATTTATCCAGCTTGCAGGGTGCAGGGAAGGGGGAGTTTCAGTGACATTTGCCCCTACAGATTCGCAGTACTGTGAATTTACAGTTGCTTTTGGGGACTTCTTTATGCTTCCCATTTTTCCTGCCCTGCCTTTCATTCTGAGTGGCGGTATTTGCTGTCAATAGATAAAAATGTCACCCCAAATTGAAACAAACATGGCCTATATTTCAAGCTGCACAAGGTTATCTATAATGAATGAGTGCTTTGGAAATGTGTAGATAGAAAGCTAGATAGATCAGAGCATCCTTTGCCTCCTTTACAAAGCTCTTTTTACAGGAACTTTAATGCTCCTACCATTATGCAACCATCTCCATTGGCTCTTAAGTGGCCAGGTCCTGCATACAGTCAACAGAAGAGAGATTTGGGGATACTATTTTGAAGAGCTGAGCCCCTTCACCTGGGGTGCAAGTAGCGGGGACTGTGCATGCTCAGGGCCTCCAAAAATCATGCGCTCAGTCTTCATATGCAAAGGTAAGCGCCTCTGATCCATTCCCCAGGGAACTGGCAATCTTTGGGAAATAGTCCTGGTTGGACTGTATCCCCCAACCAGAGTTAGATGGAGCTCTGCTGACTTTACACCAACTGGAGATCTGACCCGCTGGACTGAAAGAAGTCAGAGTCACACAGAAGTGAAAGGAAAATCAGGTGCCCAAGGGAAAGAGCTGTATTTTTCTCCGCTGTCCCGTTTGGCTTTCTTTGTGCGGCCCCCCTCCGGAGCATCCGTGCTTCTCTGTCTCTGTAGCCAGCACTGAAGTCCATTGCTTCTGCAGAGCCTCTCAGGAGTATACATGTTTGTCTGCTCAAATTAGTTGTGACTCCTCCGTGACACAGAATCTGCCTGACAGCTCCTTTTGCTGACTCAGGGACAGGCTTATTGTTTTCACCTTTTGGTTCAGCTGCCCTCGAGGGACCGGGGAATACGGGAGGCCAAGAAATCCCTGCGCTCAGGAGTTGCAGAGCTGAGAGCCAAGCGGCTCGGAGCACACTCTGCACCCAAAGAGGCAGGTGAGCACAATTCGAGTTCCCCCTCTTCTTGGTTACTTTGCTCTTAGGCTCCAGCCTGCCATGTGGCATTAACTCCTGGCGAGCAAAACACACTGTGGGCACTATTCTCCTTGCACTCGCTCTGGGTGGAGAGAGGCGTAACGCCGCTTGGCCACACCCCTGAGCCCTGCCGCAAAAGCTGGAAGCAGGTAACCAGGAATCAAGCGTGTTCACGGGAGACAATTGCAGGAGACACTGTAATGTGAGGCCATTGTCAGCTTGCCACGGTTCCTTATCGTAAATCTATTAGAAAGCATCGGGGGTTATATAATGATGCTGATTGCTATTCTGTAGCCAAGACCCAGCGTGGAAGTCATAACCCAGGCTTCTACTTATTACATGCATTGGTTTCCTTTCCCCTGAAGTCTATCATTCAGAGCCTCACGCAAATCAATACATGAAATCCACTGTGGAGCCCACCTGAGCAGAGAAATGTCCCTTCTGCTGAGCCTGAAAAAGAGACTGGACTGGCAGGAAGGAAAAGGTTTGGGATGTTTCCTCTCCTTTTTCCTTTAAATCAATCGCCCTTTTTGTCGCCGTCCTTGTTCTCCTGCAGCGACACATCCCTGTTCATTATCTTCTCTTCCGCTGGAAGTCGAGAGGCTGTTGCGTTCCTCCCCCCCAGCCCTCCCCAGTGAATGTCAGTCCTTCTTGGCCAGTCAATTGAGATCAATTTCTTCCTTGGAGACTGAACATGTTACATCCATGAGGCATGTAATGGCTGTCAATTGGAATAAAGCGGCCAATCTGTAACTCTGAGTAGGGCAAGTGCATGTTCGGAGGGAGAGAAAGTCATGGTTCGGGCGGGTGCCGGCACTGGGGTCTTACAGCTCCCCGCAGCCCGCACCGCATGGCTTTACTTAACGGTCCAGGAAACAGCAGCATGAGAGGAATGGCTCGATTCACCGCGGGCCGACAAGTCTTACAGAACCGGGGGGTGAAATTCTCTAGGTTTTATTACGCAGGAGGTAAGACTGAACTAGCATAATGGTCCCTTTCTGGCTTTAAACTCATTGAATCCATGAATTTAATGGAGGATAATCACCTCTTTATTGCGTTTTTCAACCAACCTGTAGAATTCTAAGTCGGGGAACGCAATGATCTCTTCCCTTCTCCAGGAATGAATCGGTGAGAGGTTCATAGGAAAATAGGGCTGGAAGGGATCTCGTAAGGTCATATAGGGTCATATAGGTCCCCTGCTCAAGGCAGGATTGCCACCAGCTAAACTGGCCAAAGCTAAACCAAAGTTATGCATCCCTAATAAATGCCATGCATTTTGGAGCAATTTCCCAAGCGTCTTCTTGACCTCCTGCTTAACTTTTAAAGTAAGGTAAAGTGGAGGACTTTTCCTTAAGGACCCTTGAACTTCCAGTTGTCGACATCACTGTATAGAGTTCAGTGGAGCCACTCTTGAATTATCCTGGTATAAAAGAGGGGAAGAAATAACCACTCAGGCTCCATAATTAATTCCTTTCACCGCATGTAAGTTCCTGTCTAATTTCATTGCTTTTTATATACAGTTGATCTGTCTCAACTGTACCTAGCATCTTCATTCAAGGACATTCGATTGCAAATTACAAAGGCATAGCTACAAAAAGCAAGCCTCTCTCAACCGTAGTTCCTGCGTCGCCTGATTGTTTCAGACAGAAGAACAGGTTCTGTTCCTCGTGACACTTTGCTTACTCGATCCTGCCAGGTAAGCACAGTGTGCTTGTAAATTGGGTATTTTGTGACTCCCTCACCACCTCCCACCTTTAGTGGCTATTTACACAGAGCATGACAGCTGTTGTTCTACTGCCAGATAATGGCAGTAGGCCTTTAATTTGCGTGGTAGTGCTCTGTAGCAGAGGTGCCAAAAGCAAAGCCTTCTGATGATGCCCCGTCGAGGTTCTCATACAAGGCTTTGCCAAAATAAAAAGCAATAAGGAAAAAAACAGAAATATTGGAGCTGACCAAGTGCATTACTTCTTGCTTATGGTGAAAAATGCATTGACTCTGTTCCAGGGAGCCATTTAGCTTTGGATTGTGCAGAGGCAGTCGTCATAGGCACTCTCGGTCGAGAGGTGTTAAAATCAATAACTAACGTCTTCGGTGATATAAAGAGGGAAATCGTCAACACAGCCAGGCTTACTATATCGATGCAACAGAGCCACAGCAAGGTCCTTGCCCTTGTCACCAAGGCAGTGATGTCCACCCACTTGCACGAAAGTAGGAGCTGAAGAGTGCTGGCCCTGTCAATCTGCCGTCCCACTTAACAAGCATGTGCGGGATGAGTCATGGGCACATTTTGTGGCACTGTTTAAAAATACAAAGGTTCTTGAGGCTGCTTGCATCCTGCTGTCCCAAACAAATGCTCAGATTTCACACTCACAGGAAGCCAGGACAAATATTTCGCAGTCATTATTCTAGCTCGCATCCATGGCAAATGCTTTGCAGAAAGCGTTGCAGGGAGCTTGGGCTAGATCCAAGGGGCCACGTCCTCAGCTGCTGCTAACTGGCATCGCTCTCCTGAAGGCAGCGAAACTCTGCCCTCCATGCCAGCTAATGATCCCATTCTTCTCTTTTGCATATTGTTCCTTAATTTCTCTCTAGTTTTTCTGAGATGGGACAAATAATTTAAAATTGTGGCTTCAGCACTGAACATTTTCCAGTCTCTAATGCATCGTGCTATTCTGCTGTCATCGATCAGATAGCTCATAGGTCCCATATAGCTCTTTAACCAAGGGGTAGCACTCTGTATCAGAGGTCCTGAAACCAAAGCCAGCTGATGGGACCCAGCTGAGTAGAGGTTATCATGCAAGGATGTGAGGAACACAGCAAAGCGTTGCCCGTCCTTCTCCATAACTGCTCGTTGCGTTTTCTGTTCATGCCACTTGGTTAATTGGGGTGTAGGTGCAAAAAAGTTGCTCCTTTTGCTTCCACTTCAGTGGCCACAGTGTTTCTTACTACATATGGATAAGTAAAGACGGGGGTCCAGAGACCTGCCAGATGACATATAGATAGTGTGCAGAATAGCCATCATTGCTATGGAGGGCCATGGGAGCGTGGTCATAGGCATCAAGGGAAGTAGAGCTCTGGCTGGCAAGGGGAGATCGGATGATAATAGGCTGTTACTGCTCTGTTATATGATGCAGAAGTCAAAATAAATTAATGCCTCCATACAAGCTCACTGTGCTGTGACAAGAATAATGACCCCTAAAGGGCCTGCTCTAAATCCATTGAGGTCCATGAGAGTCCAACTGTTATTGAGGTTCAGTAGCACTTTCAATATGATGCCTGTGGAAATTCAAGAAAGGCAAGATTTAATATGAGCAAAGGTATCTGGCTCAGGCCCACAATGACTAAAGACAGGTGAATGCAAGTAAAGTCTGTAAGTTTAAATGAGCTTGCATTGACCCAGCTCAGGCCTCCTTTGCACCGGCTTCACGAAAACTTCTTTTGGGCCTGTATTTTGTGAAAAATGGTGCCAGCACAAGAAACGGCCAGGCCGAGAGATTCCTGTGCCAGTATGGACATAAGTGCCTGTGTCTGAACCTTGGCATGAAGCCCTCTGGGAACGCCCTTTGCACATGCAGTGGCACGTGTGAATACGCAGCTCTGTCTGAGCTCAATCAAGCAGCTTCTGCAGCAGTCCAGAAAATCAATATCCTGTGGTCTCTATAAGGGGCTAGTAACGTACAACACAAGCATTCAGACCTCACTGGGAAATGGCCTCTTTTTTCTGCATGGAGAAAAGTTTCCTTGTGACCGGTATAAATGTTGCAGCAAATGTTTCATTAGAGGGTCCAATTCTCCCAGGACTCCTTTGTCTCTTCCTCCAATAAATATCGACTAACAAGGACAGAAAACCTCCTGGGATGTTTTGCAAAAGGAAAAAACTTTCCTTACAACTGATTTGACAAAGTAATTCTATAAGAGGCTTGTTTATTCTCACCCCATTTAATAGAGACTTCAGCTAGACTTGAATTCCTTGCTCCTATGACTTCCTATTGATCAGTTTTCATGCCAAGACAATAGATCCTCTTGAAAACACAGCGATATTGAACCTTGAGGAAGGCCCTTGTAGCCTCAGTGGGATTTCTATAGGATTCTGCGAGCCTTTTCTTAATTAATTGTAATTGGAAGGTATGGGCCAGATCTTCAGCTGAGGTGAATATGCATCGTTCCATGACAGTCAATAGAAGGACAGGGATACATGCCCTGCAGTAATTACCTTGTGTGTGTGGAACATGCTCGAGATCATTAATGGCTATATAGACAGGCAGTGCATCGTATTAATCACAGAGAAGGCAGATAAATGCAAGAACATGGGGCTCCAAATTGAATAGCCAAAGTAGCCGGTCTAGATCGCTTCTGAGCACTGCACATGGACCCATGCCCAAGTGCACAGGCATCTTTTCAGACCCCTCGATGACTTGGGCATCTCTGTTTTGGACTAAGTGAAACCACTGAGCAGGGTTGATTTGGATTATTCTTTGTGAGGGTCTAAATTCCTCCTGTGTCCTGTTAGATGTCTCCAAAGTCAATCTGGATCTAGCCTTAAATGAATCGGGTTCTGAGTCTTAGGCCAGGACCTTAACAACCAGGACCCCCTTACTCCCTACATAGGGGAAGTTCCTGTTAGGATTCCTATTAGGATCCCTTGGATATATTGGTTGGGAAATTGTATTTTGTCCATGACTAAAATACATGATTATAAGAAGTGCCAGTCCTCTTGCTGTAGTTTTACATAATAAAATTAAAGATGAGCCACATCCATTTAGAGAGGGTTTTTTGTGAATAAGGTCACTACATGCTGCATTGTCTTTCAGGTAGAAGAACACAGAAATAAACAGGTGCACCAAACTGGTTGCCTGCTCCCAGCACACACCGTGGTTTTATTAGTTATTCATATAAATTATTTATCTGAAGACTTGCTGATCCTCACCTGCTCAGATAAGTAATGCCTGAGAGAGAGAAAATTGCTGCTAAAGGGACTTGGCACTTGTAGAAAAGCCCAAACACTGAAAATCAATTTTACTACTTTTTTTTTTCTTGCAAAGGTCCTTCAGAGCCAGTGCCTTTCTGATTATGGCTTCACTTTTACAGGAAGTCTCTATCAAATCTATAAATTAGATTTTTCTGGCCACTTTGAGTCAGATCTGAGCAGATCTTTGCATGTGCGCTGTTTGTAAGTGTATCTTAATCACTAGACTTTGGTTGTCATCACATTAAAAGGTCATAATTTATCAAAAATGTTGCATTTGTGAAAACGTCACCTTGCAGCACCCTTGTTGAGCTAACAATTTGCTGGTACATTTACTCTCCTATTGTCATTTTGGCTGAGCTTAATAGTCAAAAGAAGCACAATTCCCAGTACAATCTGCTCCACACAGCTAAAAAAAAATGTGCGTGATTGCTCTCAGCTCGGTTGCCAGCAGTGCCCTGCTTTAACCGCTTTTTGCCTACTGCTAAATGTTGCAGGAGAAATCTCTCTTATCTGCTCTGCCATGGAGAAATGCAAGTACGTTTAGGGGGAGAGTGCGCGCAGTCAGAAATTATACCTGGGTATAGCACGCGTGCAACACAGCCGGACAGAGCAGGGACATCCCTCAGCCCATGCTGAGAAGTGATTGCAGAGGGGCAGGAGGATCGGTGGGCTGAGAGGGTGACAGGACAAGGATGCTGTGTAGGAAGGGCCTAGAATAATGGTTGACTTATGCTTTGACTAACTGGTATGTCTACACGAGACGCTTACTGTACAGTGACTTAATATCACTGCACAATAGCGTGCTGGGCAAAAAACATGCTAATACACTACTGCGCGGTATGACTAGGCTACTGCATCACTAAAAACCCATCACTAAGCATCACTACAAACTAAGCTAAGCATCACTAAAAACCTAAACTAACTAAAGCATCACTAAGCTAAGCATCACTAAAAACCTAAACTAAAAACTAAACTAAGCATCACTAAAAACCCACGCGCTGGCACTACTGAACAGTAGCACAAGTTACCGCGCGTTGGATTTGTACTTGGTTAACCAAGTACTAAGCTTAATGCTCAATAACTAGGGTTCATTAATGAATGTGTTGATATACCCTCTGTTCACTTTTCACAGAGAGGCTTAGCTCATCTCAACACCCTTCCACTTCTCCATGCGTTTTCCATTAATTAACTCCTTTATTAATTAAAGCACATGCTGCCCTTGTTGCTTTCCCACAGGTATTGTGGACTAGCCCAACCCCGCGCTCTCTGCCCTGCATCTTAACCCATGATTGTTTCACTTACTGCTTAGAGCTCCTTTTTGCATTAAGTGTCCCTGCATGGTGAAACACTAAGTGATGGGCGGGCAAAAAACAAAAACTAGCAAACACGAACCATTGCAATTGGTTCTTGATGCTACCCCAAACTCTATCCCTACGGTCAGCTGGTACTATTGGGACCGAATCACCGCTGATGAAATTTAGCACAAATTCTTCCACCAGGATGCGATCCTGACGTTTTAATGGAGCCCAGTGAGAGCCATGCACGGAGGACATCCCTGTGATATGTGCCCCAGAGCCGCTGTGACTGAGGACTCCTGCATGATGTTCTTCAGCCAGGTGTGCGGGGTTTTGAGGCTCTTTACTCTTGGACCAGATCCTTAGCTGGTGGGAAGTCACCTAGCACCTTGGATGTGAAATCAGCCCCGTTGTTTTTGAGAAGAGAATATTTTTGTTCGGAAGTGCATCCTCTCCCCAGAACGTACAGCCGTGACCCGGATCAGACTGAACCATGTTTTCCCGTGACGGCTTGCACATAGGGAGTGCTCTTTTAGCCACCGGCTACAGATCATGCTCTTTTGAACCTTGTTGGAGACATGTAGGGAAATTTGCTTCAAGGCAGTGTTGTAGCTTTACTGATCAAACTAGAAGGGCCTTCATTCCCTCACTTAAAAAAAAAGAAAGGGGGAAAAAATCTTTCTTTTCCTATTCAGTTATTGCTCTCCCAAGCATGACCTGGAGTGCTAAGAAAAGCTTGTCAAATTGCCATTCCCTTCTCCTGAACTCTTAATAAATCCTTTTCTTCATTTGTTTTTGCTCTCCTGGATTAATTTCATGGTCCTTCGTTGTGTGCAGCAGCACTGGAGTTTACAAATATTAGATTTGGGGTTGAACTGTTTCGGCAACAGAAAGACTAAATGTTTCCGAAGACACGGACGTGTCCAGCACTGTATTTCAAAATGGAACAAGCAATGTGTCAGGATTGTAACGTCAACGAGCGTGCAGCCCTGCTGTGCTCTCACAACAATTTCAGCCTTCAATCCTTGTAGGCATAAGGGCAAAATCAAAAGTTGAGAGCTCATCTGAACTTGGGAAATATTTCTACGGCTAGAGAATTGAGCTGCGCGTGGGATAAGTGATGATTGCTACGGTACATCCTGACCTCCTCAGCAGCTCATTCTGCTCTCCTGGGGTAATGTTGGAGGGCTGGTGTCTTGCTGGCAGTGTGAGCATGAATTTTTATTATTAGTTTTGCAATTTGTACATATTTTGTGGGCATTTGACTTCATCACTGTGTCTTGTTGTATTAAGCCTGCAATCTCATTTTGCCCATTTCACCTGACTCCTCGGGTTTATTGATATCATTGCTACTCGCTTTCCTTATTGAAGTCAGTGTACAGCCTCTGGCTTGTGTTGCTGAGGATAATCAAATACCATTTGTGGCTTCTGTGCCACCGGAGTGCTGAACAAGAGCAGCGTTTCCAGGGTGCAAGGATACAGTAGCAAGGAAGGACATGATCTCTTTAACCACTGTGCTATTAACTATGCATGTGGGAGCACGGATATTGCCATCCAAACTCTCCTTTAGTGAATTATGATCTGGTGAAGAAATCTTCAGTACTATTAATGGCATTTTCATTATATACATTAGATGTGCATCTATGTACATGTCCAGTGGGCACAATTAATCTTTCTACTACGAGGTATCATGTAACTGGTTTGAACAGCATTTAAATTGCTTTTATCGGGGGGGAGCATCTACCCCTAGAATCAGTCATGTCTTCTGTCCTGGATAAGAAGAAGATAGATAGATAGATAGATAGATAGATAGATAGAT
>JAGPOW010003356.1:7453251-7464901 GCA_030014935.1 Caiman crocodilus | reverse complement strand
CACAAAGGTACTTACTGTGGCTCCCTTTGCAAAAGGTAGTTCCAGTCTGCATGCAATTAACTCCTTGCTTTTCCCTTCTCCAGGAACCTCTGGGAGCTCACAACACTTCCACCCCACGTTCAAGACGAAAGCTGGGCAGCGTGCGGGGAAGGCAGGGTTGGGTCCAGGCAGGACGTTCATTTCAAAGCGTGGCGCACAGAAACTCTTCTGTGCATTCAGTCCCACTTCACGTGAAGTCCAGGTCTTGTGCGAGTCACGTGCAAGTCCTCCGAGGTCTTGTGTGAGGACTCTGATGCAAGGTATACGTTAGCCTATAGGTAAGGCTTTGCAAAGCTCTGTGCTGGCTTACCTCTACTTCTAGCTGAATCGACATTAACTCACTCTGACTTCAATAGAAACAGAGCTGGGGCCAAAGCCAGGAAACTTAACACCCTTTAGCCCAGGTCCTGAGAATAGTTACACCTTTGCTTAGCATGAAGCAGATGAGTAGTCATCATTATAGCTTATTTCAGAACCCGTTTAAAAAATAATAATCCTCTCCTACAAGGGAAGCAGAGGGAAAGTCACGTTTCTACCCCATCCTTGCTGTTGTCAGATGCCTTTCCAACTGGGAAAGATGGATAACAAGAGGCTGGCCTTTCTTGAAGGGAAAGACTGAACATTAGAGTGGACTATAAGTCTGCATATGGCAGAGAAGGAAGATACATAGCCAATAAACGTGCTCAAAAATAGTGGCTGAATTTTATAACTCAGCCTGGTTTTTTATATGCAGTATCACATGTCTACAGGCTGCTAGAAAACATTGTTTCTGGACAGGATAAAAGCGTGTGCAGGGTCTCCCTTCGCTTCAGACAGGGCCTGCTACAGCTGCTGCACCATCTTTATCACTAAACTTTGCACCTGCCACAGCAATAATTGCTCGTGCCTGAAATGTCTCTTTTCGGTGCTTGACCCTCCGTGTTCTGGCTGGCTTGGAGCCTTCTCCGCAGAGCTGCTGGCCAAGTCGCCGCTGAGCCCCGTGGTCTGCGAGCCGTCCTGAGCAGCGGCGAGCGGCAGATGAGCGGAAGCAGCAATGTGAAATATGGGCATCAGTGTGATGGCACCAGCGATCTGCTCCTCCCCACACTGGTGTCAGCAAGGTAGAGCCATCCGCGGGAGGGGATAAGTAGCTAAACAGATAGATGGATAAGACAAAGCGTTGCTGGGGGCGAGATACTACACCAGACCTGCAGGGAGGGCAAGGCTGAGCAAGGAAGGATTCACCGAGATAAGAGCGCCGGAGAGTCTAACGGCCTCCCTGATAAATATAAGTCTCTCTCTCTCTCTAATGAAAGGTTATTGTAAAAAGTCAAACAAAAATGTATTTGGGTTTAACAATTAAATGTAATTGGCAAGTGCTAATGGCTCTGTGATCGCGAAACCGGGGGAAAAAAGCAAAGAGGGAGAAGCTAGTTCGAAGGGATTTTATCTAATTTCATTTTAATTAGATCCTTTTTCTAACTGAGTTTCTAATTTTTCAATTAGCAATTAGCAGCTGCAACTCATTCTGAGCATCACGAGGTGCCAGAGACACTAATTACACCACAGGAGTAGGAGGCTGAAAATGAGAAATAAAATTATCCATGAATGTTATTAGAAGAAAGGAATGATTACATTCCGTAATAATATACTGATGTGAGTCTAATTAGATTGAAGGATTCGGGGTGGGGGGGGAAGAGATATAAAAATGGATTACATTTGGATGCCTGCAGGCCATGTTTTTGTCATAAATATTGCTTTTGATTGTATTGCTTGAAAACAGTTTGTGGGCAATACCATATTTGTGTCAAGGGCTCATGAAAAGGGCCAAATACAGGAGCTGTGCAGTGTAGCTGGTACAGGAGGGTTTGGGACTTGTTCCCAGCTCTTCCAGCCTGCTTGCGATGTGACGATAGCAAAGTGCATCAACTTTTTCCAGTTGTACAGGTGGGGAAACCAAGGCACAAAGCCCTCCAGACAAACTGCCTTTGCAAAGTGCTGTTCGATCCTCAGGGGAAAGGGTCACATAGGCACAAAACGTTTGTAATATTTATTTTATAAATTGAAAATGCAGTCCCTCCCATATTTTACTCTTCTTAGGTACGGCACAATTCAGCTAAAAAGGAGCCCTGACCCAAGCGGCTTCCAAACTAGATTGCGAGTATTGGGCTTTGATCGGACTGGTGAGGCCACTTGCTCACTGTGAAATGCAAATATTGGTGAAGCGATAAGCATGATATAAAATGTCCGGCAGCTAAGCAGATGAGTCCCTCACCCGACAGGACTCTTCAGCCACCCTACCATTACCCACTGGGCGCATCCGCACTGCGACTGCGGCTCAGACGGTGACAGACCCCAACTACGGAGCTTGGTCCTGAGAGCAACAAAGAAGTGGCAACCTGGAGGTCAGCTCAAGCAAGCCACTGAAGGGTTTACCAGGGTCTGGGCTATTCTTGCACCTTTGCCGCACCCTGTGCTCCTTTGGATACACAGGTACTGGACCAGCAACTCTTTTGAAGCTAGCTCAGGTCCAGGTCTGCATATGAGTACTGGCTGGCTTTGGCTAGTGAATGCAAAAGCCAGAGTTCGTGCAGGTATAAATGGGCACAGCTGCCTGCCAACAAATGAGCTTCACCCTTATCTATCAGCAGAGGGTTTGCTTCCGAGATGCTGTGACGCCGACTTGGCGACAGCTACAATGGTGAACAGATCTCATGGAAGCAGACGCCTTCTTGTCTTGGCAGGAAGAAACAGCTTCGTGGTCCAGGATGGTGTTTGAGGGCACGAGAGTGGGGCGGTAGTACCAGGCCCTTGTTATAGTCCTGGGGATGTCTACCTCCAGCTCATCAGGCCCAGAAATGTAGCTAGGAAAACCAGGTGTTGAGGGAGGAAGGCTGTACAATGCTAATGGAGTCAATGAGACTCCAGGCAGATATAAGGGGCTCCCGGCAAGATCGGGGCCCAAGGGAGAATACATGAGCTCGGCAGCAACGAGGGAATGTCAAGCTCAGCCCATTTATTTCCATTTTTCAATGCGCGGATTTTTTTCTTTGTAAATCAATAGCCTCTTCTGCTCGATGTAATGGCGGGAGCAACCTCTCCCCCCCACAGCACACAACCTGCATTTCAAAAGCACTTCAAGGGACCCCTGGTAATAAATGACAATGTCCAAATATGGCTCGCCATAAAATTTATGAGCTCCCATTCATCCCTCTCCCCTATTTGTCTTTATTTATCTCACAGCATTTGCCACTAATTATATTGCTCTTTATAATCTGTGCTCTCCAGTTAAGGGATGTAATTGATAGCTTCTGAAAAATCATTAATTCCAAAATGGACCAGAAGTGTTGTATCACACTGGTTTGTCTCCCCCTCTCATTACTGCTCCCCCCCGCCCACACCCCCCAATACCCTGAGTGCTAGACTTATTAAGATGCTTCTCACTTCAGAGGGCCAAAAAGGGGAGAGGAAAGAGAAAAAGGGAATTAAAACAAAATCCATCTCTCCCTAGTTGTTACTGTATCATCACCAAAGGATGCACAATTAGCTGAGGTGAGCACCGCCGCGAACTAGCCCATTATGCTATAAACAAATCCTTTGTCTTTCATTTGGGCCCTCATTGCTAACACGTTGTGACGACTCCCTGCCAGGGTGAAAAATTAGGAGAGGGGGAGGGGAAAAAAGTTCTTCATTTAAAATTCAGCTGTTGTGGCATATGGTCCTCTTGAGCTGGAAATTGTCTTTGCAAGAAGCTCTGCTTTGTCGTGGTGACACGAGAGATGGGTGATTTAGGGATGATGGGGTATAGGATTTAACAAACAAAACAGGCTTTTAGCAGCAGGGCAGTGAAGGAGGCAGGCAGTTTAGTGAATGAGCAAGTTTGGGGATGGTGTTGGCAAGATATACTAAGGGTTTTCAACGTTATGGACCATTTGGGGCAAGTTTGGCTTGGAAAGGTGAAGCAGGGGGTTTGATTGTACACCTTGTTGTCTGCAGTCCTAATGTGATCTGCTGGACTCTTTCTCTCGGATCCTGCCAGCTTTCCACGGCAAAGGCCATACAGTCCTTACTTCAGGATCCTGAATGCCAAACAAAGGATTTTGCCACCACTAGAAAACCAATCTTTGTGTCGGTCTCTCGCGCTGTTGTTACCGCAGTTTAGCTTCACGATATAACTATAAAGCGCTAAGTGTCAAGGACAGCTTGCTGGCAGGCATGTAAAATATGACTAATAGGCTCTCGTTCCCACATCACTAAGGAGGGCAGATCCTACAGAACACAGCTCTGCTTTCAACTGCGGCTCCACTCCCATATTCGTGACTCGGTACGAATAACGTTACGGCACTCTCGGTGATTCCTAGAACAAGTGAAAAGGAGGGAGGGAGGGAGGTGGAAGCGCCGCACCTCAATCCAATCCTGAGAGTCAGGAAAGGGGGACAAAAGCCTAGTCTATCAACAGCAGCAAATGAGGGCGCTGAGGTCAAATGAACTACTTCGACAACACCTGTGGAGCCTGACTGCTTTGTGGTGTTTTCTCGTTCAGCGTTTCTCTCTCTCTGGGAAAGCTGTTTGGACTGAGGCCGGGTAAGAACAAGTGCAATATCTGCTCCTGAATGACTCGGTGTGTGGACACGCTGACTCTGCACTACAAGCGTCTTGCTCCTGTTGGGCTTAACTCACTTTGTGGTTGAAGAAACACAGGAACAAGGTGCTCATATTCCTGAATAGGAGTAGCTACATATTAAGTTAATGGCCCTGAAGAGCTCCAGGTGATCCCAAGCCCTGATGATGGGCTCTGCGTATGCAAGGGGGTTAATAATCGTGCTGCTGATGCTGACCCTCACACGGGACTCCATCTCCCTCTCTCTCTCTAAGATGTGCTGCGTCTACAAAAAAAAAAAGTGCAAGCTTTTGAGCACAAACACTCTTCATCAGACATGGAGAAAAGATTGTAAAGGGTCTCCTGGGTAGAAATGAGAGTTCATATTTCACAGGCTTTCACAGAGGAGTCAGTAGATGGAAAACTCCTCTAGCAGACAGTTCTTAGGTGGTAAGGAGTCTCTCAGCTCTTCGGTGAGGATGCAAGTTACCTTCAGCAAAGGCAGGAGCAAGATCTCAGGTTTCAGGTGGTCAAAATTGCTTCCTGCTTGGGAAATTAGGAAGATTTCATTATTAAGAACGGGCTAAAATTCAATATCTTCCACGTGTCAGGTATCCAGGTTGTCGGGTATCCTTGCCTGGGCTACAGGGCTCACAAGGTTGAGGCATAACAAAATAGAAAGGGGCTGTTCTTTAGAAGAGCCCAGCTCCCATATGTAACAGTGAGAGAGAGTAAAACTTTCCCCAGGTCCTGGTATCTGCACTAGGAGCATCAATCCCACTGAAAGCCATCGGTCTCTTAGGCAGACAAGGTTCTTTGGGTGAATCTGACATCTTCTATTAGACCAGCTTAAACAGTTGGAAAACAATTATTAAGCAAGCTTTCGGTCTCTAAGGGTCTTTTGAAAAAGTTTCCTCTGGGTGTTTCGGACTCCAGACAATGCCTGCTCCTAAAGGACACCAAACACCTGTGTCTCCCCAGGCAGCAGAGCCGCTCTCAGGGGCCCTGCCCCCCCCCCTTTTCCTCCTTTGTCAGCAAATTCAGCTGTTGTGACTTTGAATACGCATTATAAGCAAAACTGCTGACTAAGCTGGTGCCACTTTCCATAGCCATTTCTCAGGGTAGAGCAGTGCTTTAATCTCCTGGAGCATTTAATTAATAGAGCCTGTGAATGTTTTCTAATTTAAGTGCACTTTGGGATTCTTGAGGATGAGAGGAAGATAAAGTTTCATTATTATTAATAAAGGCACACAATGCTGCAAACACAATACACAACGCGAGCAAGATAAATGGGAGGGCTGTGTGTGGGGAAGGCATGGCACTTCCCAGATACTAATCAACGGTGTGAAACCACCATGTGCCCGATAACCTGTCTGAGCAATGCTCAGCCAAGGTGCTCTCTTTTCTGCCCGGGTTTCCCGCTTTCCTCTGGAGTTAAAGATCATCTGCTTCAGGCTCTCCCTGCACGTGGGCATCAGGACCTTTTGCCCATCTGTCTTTCCGTTCTGCCATTTGCGTGAGATGGTGAGGACTGGAGAATCAGCTGGGTGCCTGGTAATTAAGTTACTAGTTTGCAAGTACCATATGATCGGAGAGAAAGCGGTGCTTCTGGCTTCAGCGGTTTCCCAGACCCCCAGACAAAAGCAGGAGGTTTTGGCAAGGATCTGAGATCACCCCCGAGTGCCTGCCTGGGCTTTTCCAATTGTCCCCTGCTATCAGGCCCCGTTAACATCTTGTCAAACTTTGGCTAGCCTTCCCCATCTCACAGGGCACCCACTGGCACCTTGTAGTTTGCAGCTGATGTCGTGCCATCCTCCTTATTATCAGAGCATTTTTTGCATTTAATTGAGATTGATGAAAGTAATGAATCCCCAGTGACCTAAGATTTCTCATGATCAACCAGGCAAAAATGTGGGTATTGGTGGATATACATGTGGACAGATATTGGTCTGGCCATCCATGGTTTTTCTGCACCTGTCACCTGTGTTGTGCAGGTGCCCATGGTCAGAATACCTCGAAGACTCCCTAAGAGTCTCGGTCTGCACCCGAGAGCAGCGCTAGCTTCACGTCTTGCTTTTGGGGGAAAAAACCTCTCTCCGGGGTTACCCCTTGAAGCACTGTTCTGCACTCCCTTTGGCAGAGACAGAAAGATGATACAGGGAAGCTTTAAAATGAGGAGAAAAGGGAAAAAAAACCCGCTCACAAACGCAGAGACATCACAAGGCATGAAATCAGACCAAGCACTTGTCCACTTGCTTTGCTATTGCTTCTGGCAGCGTTCGTTTGATCCTCCCCCCCCTTAACTGACATTATTCCTCATGAGGATGTCTCCAAAACATTATCACAGGCTTTTCAGTCTCTGTGATGAAGTTGCTTTGAGAGAAGAGGCAAAGTTAATGTAGACTCCAGACCCCCTGAAACGCACCGCTTTAAGCTGCCGTCATAAATCCGGGACTGGTTTGCCCGCTCTGCGTCTCTTGCCTTCCTGGTCCGAGCCCACAGGCCGGTGCTCTCAGCTGATCCACTTTGGGGAAAGGTAGGCGGCTAGACCTCTTTGCAGATTTGAGCCACGAATCAAACTCTCTGTGCTGAACTGCGGTTTACAGCAGTACTGTTTTACTCCGTTTATATATCCCCTCTTAAGAAGTCCTCCTCCTGGGAAAAGCTAAGTGGAATCTTTTCACAGAAAGGGGCATGCCTTTGCCACGCTGCTGGAAACTTCATGCCCCCACCTTAGTCGGACGCTGCCTTTGGCTGGTAGTCAGCACCCGGCGCTGGCAGAGAGGAGGGAGGTCTTTCTCGCAGCTCGCACCCGGCACGCGGCTACTTCCAAAGAGCTGAATGTGAGAGGGGAAGAGAAAAGGATAGCTCTCGACCTGCGCCCGCAAGCGGTTCTGAGGCTGAACGTCTGTCACTGTGGCGTATCATCGTCAATGGTATTCGTGGTCAGACTGGGATGTGCAAAAGGAGCTTGGAGGAGTTTGCTAGTTGCTCAACTCCCCTTGAGTTTCCAAAGGAGCCGTGCCGTACCTGCTAACCTCCCACCGCAGGCGTGCAAGGGACCGTCTCTCCTCTCTGTGTAGTAGCATTGAGGTGAAGGCCTTGACTTCCCTTCCCTCCCACCCCTACGCTCTGCCTGCCCCATCCTATGTGAAAACGTCCAAACTCTTCACCGGCTTAAAAGCCCACATGTGTCTCTAACGGGCAAGAGATATGCCTGACCCAGTCTTCCTTTCAGGAGAGTCAGTGTTGCCTAATGCAGAGGGAGCGTCCCAGTGGGTATCCTGAAGCTGGAGACTGGTGGGGCAGATGAGGTACCATGCTTTTCTCTCTCTTATTCCACATCAGATACTAGAAATCAAGGGGCCTGTCCAAAAGACTCATCCTAATGTATTATACGCCCTTCATGAGACCCAAGACAGCATACCTAGGCTCCTCTATAAGGGACACACTTCAGATCTTCTCCTTTTTCAACATTGTCAGGCTTGAGAGCGTGTGACAACATAAACCTTTGTGACTCCCACTAAGAACTTCAGAGCCTGATTCGAGTCCAGCTAGCACGGCGAGTGCATCCAACGAAATCGGCGCTGCGCGAGGAAGGTGGTGAGCACCCAGTGCCTTCACTTCATCAGACCTTTTACACAGGGCCTCTTACCTCTCTTCAAGTGCCTAGTGGTCATAAAGTGGGTGTAAAGGGGCTCTAAAAGGCCATGTTTCACTGTAGGAGTAGACTAAGGGGGCCTTAGTGCCAGGGAGCCACCGGGATGCTAATATTTATTTATGAGACCGTGCTAAGGCGCACTACGTACAACCTCAGTGCAAAACAGGTTTTTGCAGAAAATTGGCTTTTCAAACATTTCCAACCACCTCCAAATCTCTCAGAGGCTGTGGTTGCTGTACAAAAAGAGTGCAAATTAACAGATGCTCTCCTCGTGTAATGCTATGCAACACCCCCCTTTTACCCCCCCAACTGAATATTGCTAAGAATTCAAATCAAGTCTAATTAGTCAAAAATGTTGATGTGCGGTTGTCAAGTATATATTTTCCACGAGCAGATTTCCCCCCCTCCCCTTTACATTTATGAAAATGGCAGAAGCCTGGCAGCTTTCCAATTATCTCCCATGCTAATCTCCGTCTACAGCCCCTAGATGTGTATCTGTTTTCTTTACTGCAAAGCTTGCAAAGAATCGTGCATTTCAGACAAATATTTCTCCTGTCTCATTTGACACCGAACAAGCAGCAAAAATATGGCCCATCACGAGAAATATCAGTATAATATTCCAATTTTCCACCATTTGACAGCAATCAAGTAGAGACTAATGGCTTTCCTCTGTGACTAAAGCATTTAGAGACCAAGGTATTCTGTCTCATTCTCATTAGAAAAAAAAATATTCCAATAATCTCATTATCCCAGTGTGAATAACAGTAAAAATGCACCAAGACTAATGGTTCCTTCAGCGCTCTCATTCAGTGAGATCAGTTGGGCAGTGTTTTATGGATCCTGCTTAAGTAATAGGGTCTGCCTTGTGACAAGTCACCCAGCTCACTTCCTCCCCCCAGCACCCTCTCACCGCGGCCGCTTTGTTCGGAGCGAGGTTTACCCTCCGCTCTGCACGTTGAGGACTTTTATGTACTATTTTTAACTAACTGCAATAGAAAAAAGAATGTGTCATGGGATGTTAAACTTTATGGAAATTCTTCTGGAGAATAACATAATTTCACGGTGCATTACTCTAGAATGACCTGGTACTTGAACAATTAATTTTTAAGGTGTAGCCGTTCCTTTCCTTTGTTGTATTTAGCCTTCTCCTAAAACATCAACAATAGCAGGATTCCATTTTTTTTCCTCTTTTTTTTCTTTATGACCAAAGGAGACCACTGAAAACCCACAGTATGTGCCGTGTATTTCCAATTTATCGTGCAGAATATGCTGTTGGAAAATATAGTAGACATTGAAACTGGCTAGGATTTACCTTAATTATTTCCAGCTCATGAGTCTATTTCCATTTTCCAGCCTGCCTTATTTTCAGCCGAAGATCTCTGAGAATTTCCCAGCATGCCTTTGGGGAAGCTTTGTAATATCAGGCTCCGGTAGTAGCACTGTGTTCTGTACTATGAACGCTTACCGATAAGCTTAGTACCTTGATTAATTCTACTGAAATTAGTGGGATTAACTCAGGAATCTAACCCGACAAACACATTATCTGATTCAGTGTTTACTACTCTAAGTCCAAATCCTCAGTTAGGATAGATAAATCACCATTGCTTCAGTGCGATCAGTGCTGTTTTGCCCATTTACACCTGCTGAAGATCTGGCGTCTGCATTTTAAGCTTCTCCATGCAGGATTTGTGCTTCAGATTCCTCCTCTCTGTGTCTCCACTGTGTTCATTTGGAGTAACTTGGATGAAACAAATGACATTATTTGCTTGTGTAAAACAAACACAAGCATGATTGCATTCAATCACTGTCATTAGCCTCTCTCTAAACTGCCGTGAGCCTGCAATCGGGAATAACAGTAAGATGACTTGGAACATGCATACTAAGAACATAGAGTATGCCTAGCCTACGTAAAGCAAGGTTTACTTCTACTTCATTCGGGCACAAATGCTGACCCCCTTCTATATATGACTAATCTGGTCTTACTAGGGTTCATGGAGAATTTGGGCTGTGCTCTCTTCAGGAGGAGCACCCTTGCAGCGTGCTCCTATTCGTTCGTGTATTGTAACGCTGCGCATTTAAGCACGCAGTGGTGCCCTAATGCAGCGTGCCTCTTGTTGTCAGGCTTGCTTGAATGCTGTTCTCCTGCTAGCCAACCAGTCATTTTAGTGGACAACTGCCATGTAGCCATTGTATTTGCCGGGATGCCATCTGTACTGTGAGGCATGCACACTCAAGTTCCATATGAGTAATTTGCCACTTCTGGCTTTTTTTGTTACCTAGACATGTGTTGACTGTATAAAATGGGCATGTCTGCAATTTCTACGGGACCTTGCAAAACAAAGATCAGCAGGTCATTAGAGTATGTCTCTTCTAATCCATATGCGCTTGTGATAATAGGAATCAGACAGGCTAAGAAAGAAATCTCCCTTACCGTTGGACATTATTTTCTCTGCTACGCTAATCTAGCAGATTAACTGCACCATCTGTATATTAAAGTTGGATATCTTGGTTTTATTCCCTTTCATCGCTGACCTCACGTGCCATTTTCCCTGCACAGTAAATTCGCTTTGGGCTGCATCTCAAGACTTGCATAATCACTGACAAGCTCATAAAGGTTAGTAGGTGCAAGGGTGAGAGGGCCAAATCTCAACTGCTGTCGAGTGGTGTAGCCGTGCAGTGTACACCGGCTCAAGATTTGCTCCGTTCCCATTAATAGTCCTTGGCTGATTTGCATCGGCTAAAGACCATTGCAAATGAATTCACTAGAGGTATGCCAATTTTCACCTGCTGAGGATGGGGCCCATTTTTAAAGCAGCACTAGGAAATCTGCTGCCTTCTACCAGGCTCTAGAGAGTCTTCTGTTGCAAAATTATTCATCGTTATTCTTTTCATTCTCCATTTCTGATCCTCTTTCCCGTTTCACGAAGGTAGGGGACGTCAGCAGGGCGCCACAGACCTGAAAATGGAAGCATTAACCTTGGTTTGTTTACGGTCTGGGAATCTCACTTCAAATCAGAGACACGGAGGGGATGAGCGCAAACCACTAGGACCCCAATTATGTTCTGAGACGGGGAGCGAATGTCTCGGGGGACTGGTAATGGGATATGGGGGCATTTCATCTTTATTTGGTTTGACTCTAGCAAGTATCAAGCAGACAACTCCCCTGATCCTTGGTTACAGGTTCAGTTGTAGCACACTGAGAGGGGAAGGAGGTGGGAGCTTGCACGGCAGCTCACTGCACAATCCCTATCCCAGCAGACCCACCCCTTTCCTTAGAAACGAGCTTGCTCCGTTAGCATGAACCAGACCTCAACCGCAGAGCTGCGACTGAGTGAGCAGGTGATGAGCAGATCCGAATGTATTCGACAGTG
>JAGPOW010003356.1:7441919-7453151 GCA_030014935.1 Caiman crocodilus | reverse complement strand
TTTTTGTATAAAAGCAAACATGCCCCCCACATAGTCTCATGTCTGCTTCTGTTTCACCTGGCACCTGTCTCACAAATGCGTAAAACAGAGGGTTTCTCGTTCAACCACTATTTGTCCCCCTAAAGAGAATGGCATTCGTTATCTCAATAGTGAGTGATGGTGGATGTTGCTGCTCTTCTACTAACCGGCGGTGCATTTTCTCTTGCGGCTTTAGAGACCGATGTTAGGTGCACAGAGCCTGCCACAATGGTCACAGGTATGCGTGGCATTAGGAGCTGCTGTGCTGACAGGCTATTTCCTTCTGTTGTAATTCAAGTGACCGTTTCTCATCGTCATGTTGGACTCCAGGATTGAGACGGGAGCTCCACTTTGTCTCCTGCTCTCAAAGGTTTGAGTCACTCCCAAAAGCCTCCACGTCCTGCTTGCGGACGCCTTTAAAGCACGATTTCAGGCACCCTAAGCACAGTGCGTTGCAACTGCTTTTCGTGCGCTTTGATTGCACCAGAAACGGAGCGCCGAGTTGCAAGGAGAAACAAGAGTTCAGCCCAGCAGGACCTGGATAAGTGAAAGGACTCAATTCTTTCCCAGCACCAGATTTATGGCAATTGAAGTGAAGTCACTACAGACTTGCAGTTGCATCAGAGCAGAATCGGGACTGAATGCGCACAAGAACGCACCTGCAAAGACCCTGTGCGATGAGAGGATTTTTACAGGGGTTGAGATTTATCGGAAGGCAGCGGGCATGTTTCAGCCAATTATAAGCTGCAATGAAAAGGGAACAGGCTGTGTCTGGGAGCATTCGAGAGCATCACTGTCACTGTAAACACACTGTTAGTGGTAGTGACAGTCAGGCAGAGGAAATTAGAGTGTCTGACATAGAGCTGCCAAGTTCCAGAAGGCTGGGGCCCAGACAGCTTCCTTCCTGTCACTCGTAGGTCACTTTGCACGCTACAAAATGATGTACTTTTTGTCAGTTGTTTACGGCGAGCTCTCCATTGTGACGCTTAAGGAGACTGGTTAATGTGTTAAACGGGGCTTCGCAGTGAGGCGCGGGGAGCTGCACAGAGAAGAAAAAGAAAGAACAAAGGGGAGTGAAACGAGCAGATGCACAGAGTAAATCAGGCAGTCCGTTCACAGATGCATGTGGCCTACGCAATTAGTCTCAGGCTAGTTCAGAGCCCACTGAAGAACATCTAGTCATGCAATCGCGAGCCCACTCCGTCGAAGCCTCATACAGAAAGTTGGACTGGAGATTTTGGTGGAAAATGCATATTTTTCGTCAGGATTTTGTCAAAGCTTGGAAAAGTTTAAAACTAAGAAAAGCTTAGCCCATATCATCAGACTGTGGTTGGTTGAACGGAAACGTTTAGTTTCAAGGGACTATTTAGGTAGAGCTATTGATGATGCCGGGAAGCCCTGTGGAAATTGTAGGGCAGGTACCTCTGCTCCTTTGGGATATCACCTGGGTGGATATCTTCTGGGTATGGACAACATACCATTAGTTGGATGGCAACTAATGCTGCCGTCGGTTGAAGTCATACATGCATATCATATCAAGATATCTGGGTGTGGATATCATGTCCATCCGGGTGGATATCATCTGGATATAATAAAGATATCGTCTGGGTGGATTATGTCAAAGTTTTCTCTGGTACTTAGCAGGGCATTTGGGAATGACATGACTAATAGGTACCTTACGGGAGATGCAGCTAGGCCAAGGAATCCTACCCGTAAAGGAAATGGGCACGTGGGTTCAGCCCCCTTCCCCAACCCCACATCATCGTACCACCGGTGCGCAGGGTTTAATGTCCAGCCGATTCTACCAGAGGCGAGTCAGTTCAGCACTATCAGACCCTTTAATTTCTGCTGAAAACGTTGAAACAAAATGTTTTGACACTTGCGACTGAAACTCCCCGCAAGCGTCACTGCAGCAAAATATTGTGACATTTTTCCTTTTTGCTTCAATCTGGCACTTGTGAGGACCTAGATGGAGGGTAGGATGAGAGGAGATCCTTCTGGAGGCTTCACCTTGCGATGCACAGAGGATGGCTTGACATTAGCCCTTGTTGGGCTCTTGGCATGGTTTGAGTCCAGAAGCCCTCTATGAAACGGGCACATCCGCACCTCCACGCTTGTGTCTACTCAGCGGCACAACAACAAGTCATAAGGGTCTTCAAGTTTGCTGATTTCTCTGGTGTTGGTGATGGCGGGGAGTGTCTTAGCTCATCGACTCTCCTGGACTAGAATTGAGAGAGCCTGTCACTGAGAAGGCCCCAGTGCAACTACTCAGCACCTTTGCAACAAAGTGAATCACAAAGTGAGCAAGACAAATCCCCCCATTGATTCCCCGCAGATACATTTGTGCCCTTTGTTTTTTTTTAATTGGACAGGTGTTTGGAATCAATATAGTCCAACAAATGAAATCATAAATGCCTCAGAGGAGCCATTACAATCTCCGTGGAAATAAAGGTGATAGAGATAACACCATTATCCAGAGATCATGGACACAATAGACCTTAACGTCTCCATTTGAGACCTTATGGTCGACTGTGTTGATATGTCCTTTGGGAGACCCGATCTGGAGATGACTGACACTTTAGTTCCTTCCGAGCCATTATAGTTCCTTCTGTGCCAATTAATGCTTGGCTGGGGACTACTGGACCAGAGAGCTGTAGCACTTCAGTGAAGTTTGTGCTCATAATATCACTGGCTGAAGCCCTGCACAGTGAGCCACATTAGCACATCCAGCTCCTGTTGCATTGAGGTTTATGTCCTTGTTTCCTGGCTGAATTCCACCCCGGGCAATTACATTATATCTACCCAGACGCCCTCTGTGTTTTCAGCTGACTGCCAACTTCATATGCATTTCCTGTGCAAAGCTGCTTAATAGTGTTTTCGTGCACTGCTAAACAGATGCTATGTTTTATCCCAAAGGTGTTTCACTTTGGTAGAAAGTGCCCCTATATGTAAAGGTAACTTTGCAATGCGTTTTGATGTACAAGTGACCTTACAGACTGTCACAAATCATTGCTGGTTTGAAGGACTGCATTTCCCTTTGTATACTGGGTGGTATGGACTCGGGACTCTGGAGGTGAAGACTTAGTCCTGGATGCTGGACCTCGGTGATTGCACACACAACTAATGCTGCCATCAGTTGGAGGCGTGTATGCATGTGAAGAGAGCAGAATCGCACCTGGCATCGTGCCTCGCAGCTGAGTTCTGTGATCATAGCCACACAGCTGTACGTTACAGGGGAAGGGATAGAGAGGGCCTGGTTTACCCACAAAACAGGTTCAAAACTAGATGTGGAAATGCGAGGCCTGCTTTCAAACAGGTATTTACTTCAGTCCAAATCCAGAGTAACATCATCAGGTTTGCCCATATAACCAAGGGCAGAGTATCCCCCACTGGACTTCTGTGTCCAAGGCTAGCAATTTGTAATGGCTCTTACCAGCATGAAATTACCTTTATTTTTATATACAGCCTATATACATATATAATAAAAGAGGAGAAAGTTATCAGTCTCAGCGGATATGTTCCTTTCCTTCCAATGTTGGCCATGCAAGTGCAGAAGATCAGACCAGTCTCTTTTTCCAGGCATTTGGTGGGTTTGAAATAATAACTCTTTGCTCTCTGGAGGGTTTTGTACCTTTACCTGGAGGGGGACATCTTATCACTGGGTGAAATGTGATGGGCTGCATTGTGGAGGGAGGCAGATCAGTGAATGAAAGGGTCCCTTCTGGTCTCGAAGTCTATGAATCCGTGGCGCTGTCGGGAACAGAAAGAACTGCAGCAGCTTTTAGCATAAGTCACTTATTTTTTTTTAAACCAGAACAAAAACCAGTAATAGCTCTCCCAGTTCAATCTTCTTAGGCCTCTCTATTTTCCATCCTATTGGAATACTTAGCTCTAACAATGGTATATTTTTTCCCGGAAAAATGAACAAAAACCGACTCTGATTACTGAGCAGGCCTGAGCCCTTTGTACTGCGTCTTTCGTACAGCAGCTAGACAGCCCTTTATTTTATTCCTCTAATAACCGAAACATTTGAACAATCACTCTCCTACAATGGAGCTGATCTTGGAGCAATTGTGCTTTGTACCACTCAATCTCTTCTGGGAAAAGTATCTTTAAAAAAAAAAAATAATGACTTTCCTGGCAGTTTATTACCAGCCCGAAGTCATTTTCACACCTCAGAAGTGAGGGCTTAATGAGCAGAGAAATTAAAGAGTAAAATTTGCCAGCATCTTCTTAAATGGCTGAGCATTTTGGCAGATAGGCCTAGGATATTCCTTCCACAGGGGAGCACAAGTGCACTCACCCTACTCTCCAAATAACCTTTCCATAATGAATCTTAACGTCTTCTGTGCAGCTTCTGTCCATTATGGAGAAAAGTTATTAAAAGCAATGTCACGGCACGAGGGCGAGGAAGTCAAGGGCGCTGTGTGGAGGAGCCGGCACCCAAGGATGGGACGCGCGTGGGCGACAGCGAGCAAGTGAAAACTTCTCTTTGTGATGTGAAATGGTAACGCGGTGGTTCGTGCCTACGCGTTCCCTCTGTTCCAGATTTGCAGAGCAGGAAAAAGGAGGCAATTGCAGAGGCCAGCTACAGCACCCAACTCAACTTGTAGAAATGTGAGCTTATAGCTTTTGAAGTATCCAGATCAGGCTCCAGGTCAGCCAGGTTGGTGGCTATCACATGGTAAGTACATGGGCTCGGCAGGGCCAGAACAGCAGCTGGTGGAAATCGATAGCTCCGCTCACTTCAGGGCATCACGGATGGTTGTCACTAGCCCACTGCCCTTTATGTTAGAGTATCCTTTCTTTTACAAAACCCAGCCCTGGGGGATTACACGTTTTTGGAGGAAAAAAAATTAGCAGCTACTTCTGTCACTAACAGGCTTTTGTCTTTGGTCTTTTGAAGACATTTTAGCCAGAGAATCCCATGGGCCGTTGGGCACGTGTCACTATTTCCTGCTGTACCCTCCTGCTATTTATGGAAATCCCATAGTGCTGTATCTGAACTTGGTGTTACGCATCATGATTAGCCAGAAGCAGGTTTATTTTGAAGCAAGGTTTCGGCCGTACTATTACTTTGTAACTGTAAGATCTGAGTTTTCTTTTCTTTTGAAAAAACCAATGAGAATTAAACTGCAGTTTAGTGTCTTATAAAGAAATAGTGGACAAATTACCCAGCTATATGTATTGGTTAGAATTTTTAGTCAAAAGCGACAACCAAGGCTATAATTTACAGAGAGACTCTGGAATTCAATCTTGTATTGCAAACTTTCTTTTGTATTTTGTGTTGGGAATCATTTAACCACAGGCTTTAACTGCTAATACAGTTCCATGAAATGCAAAGTATAAATCAAAATTACTGGATCATTCAAACTCTGTCGAGTAGTTGTTTATATGGTGTTTTTCTTCTACCGCTTCTGTACAGTTGCAGAGATGCCAGTAAATTATGATATATTGTGCACATCCCACTGCCATCTTGGCAGATTCTGTTGCAAATAAAATGGAGTGCTTAACCAATTATTAATAAGGGCATGTATAGTCCAGAATAAGCAGTATAGAAATAGCTCTTCATTTAGGCAAAATATTCCGACATACAGCGCAAATGAAATGTTCCATCATTAAAAGGAAAAGCCCAGCTCAGAAACATCTTCACCCCCCCCCCCCCCAGCAGGCACCGCACTTGACGCTGTGCTAAAGAAGCAGCACAATTATGGGTAAAGGCAGGACCAGAAGCAGGAAGCTCAGCTCTTCTGCCTGAAGCCGGGCACTTAAAATCTAGACGTACACACACAGGTTGAATACCTGCTCACCCCATAGATCTCATCTAAGGATTAATGAATGAATGCATGGGCATGTCTACATGTGCACTTTAATGCACATTAGCCAATTTTAATGCGCATTAAAACCGCTAAAAACCCAGCGGTTTACTTAATGCACATTAAAATAGGCTAATGTGCATTAAAGTGTCACTATAAACTATGTTTTTTAGCTAATGCACATTAAAATAAGTTAATGCACACAAAAACATCACTAAAAAACTGTGCTCTTTAGTTAATGTGCATTAAGAGAGGCTAATGCACGTTTTCCTAGTACCTCACAATGGAGGGTGCCTATACCTGTGCTCTGTTGTGCACATTCGGATGGTTAATTGAGTCTGCTGGAGTGTGGTAATTACTATGCTCCAGCAGACCTACTGTCACGTGTATCAGCATCCCCGGCACTGAACGATGTGGGGGGTCTCCCTCCCCCACCAGTCCCAGAGCGTGCCTGTAAACACCCACATTTTCCACCTTGACCAACCTGTTTCCACCTGCAGCGGAGGCCGTCGTCTCCCTGTGCTATTACTCCAGTGTCAGAAAGAGGGAAAGACCTTTCAAGCCTTGCTACAACTGGCCCCTGATGGACAAGTGCTACAAAATCTCCAGAAATGTTGTTGCACCTGTCATTTTCAGTTCTTGTCAAAGCGATAAAAAGACTGATATTTTGGCAAATAAAAATGAATACTTTCGGCAAAAAAACCCCCCCAAAACCCTGCCCCCAAATAGGCAGAGGCTGCTAAGAACTTACTTGTAAAGGAAAAATTATAATTATCATTTAGATTTATAAACGCATACAAAAAATGTAAGGATATAGAAGCCAAAGCTCAAAGCACCACCCCCATGCATTAGGAAAATATAATTAGACCACCCACACACACAACATCAGCATCCAAAATCAGGTACACATCAGGTGTCTCAGAGGGATTATCTTCACTGCAGAGGTAAGCTCTGGTTACTAGCTCGGGTCTAACCTGCTTCTTTCTACGTAGAAACAACCTTTATGGAAGGCTTAAATACTCGGCTAATGAGCCGGGCTAGAAGTCGTCGGCCCGGGTTCAGGACTCGCATCAGTCCAGGCTGGCTAGCCACCCAGCTAACATTGTGCGTTCAGGCCAATCGCAGGAGTGTGTAGTTAGTCCTCCACAGTTAACTCTCAGCTCCACCTGGGCTGTGCTTTTTCTTCTCTTCCGCACCGGAGATCATGGACGCTGCGTGCCAGCTCCATTTCGGCTGTGCTTCCACCATTCAGACAGAGAGGCAGGCCGTCCAGGAAAGCATGCAGGCTGTGGTTTGCAGACTGGATTCTTTAACGACATGCTCGTTAGAGGTTCTTGCTGCCCATGCTGCTTGGTTTTTGCCTTCATATATTCCACCTTCAATCCACACCAGAACAGGGCTAGTACAACAGGATTGTGGATGGACCCTCGCAGGCTTGGCACAAAAAGGATTGTGCAGTGAGCTAGGCTAACCCTGGGAAATCTCAGTTCCTCAGCAGCCTGCTTATCTACATGTGCTAAAAAGCAGGAAATCCTGGGTTGTTTTGGGTTAGGGGGTTGTTTCAGATCTAAGGGACCCTTGCAGAGATGCTTGGATAGGCAGCTCCCCCTCCCTCAACTGACAGGGGAATGCACTGGCATGCTTTTCCAGCTATGTCAGCTAGACACCAGGCAAGATCTACTGTTCCCCATAGCACTGCCATAACCCATTTGGGGCTTCCTATAGCAGACCAGGACCTTCATTTCAGTCAAGAAACCAAGAGGTAGCCAGAGTGAGGCACTAGGGACATGTGCAACTGCTTGAGACGTGCCACTGCCTAAGTGGGCTGCTGCTCCAGACCCGAGGTCATGTCACAAGGTTGCCCTGCGGTGCAGCTCCCGGTACAGCACGCTGTCATAGTGCAGCTGAGAGATGACCCGGGTCTGGACCATATGAGATACATGCCCAAAGCCACTTAGAAAAACTTGCCTTAATGTGTTAGAATCATGAATTAAGTTTTGACAGATGCTCAAACAGCGGAGATTAAGAGAGAACTATTTCTCTATAATTTAGAGATGACTATTATTACTCATTCTAAGAACTGGAGCCTTGCCGATGCTCTGTGTGAAAGGGAAAGGATGAGAAGACACAATAAAAGCTACAAATCAAAGTGATCTCGCTGAATCAAGCCTTTGTGTTCATTAATCCCAAATTAGTCCATTAAAATAAAGCAGCAGCTGATTAATACACATCCCGAAGTAACACTTTCAGGAGAGTGAGAATTTGGTGCAACTACCGAGCTGAGGACTAAGGTAGCATTTTCTCTGTTTACCAGAAAGAAGTTTGGAATTAACCCGTCAGTGAAAACATGCAACCGGGGGAAGTGAGTTATGTAATCCTGCTTCCACTGAAGTCAGAAAGAAAAGTGTGAATGTGTCCACTGGGGAAGAAAACACAGAGTGGGGGAGAGGGAGGGAGGTAGAAGTAATGCTGGCTAGGAATTGTTCCAGTGAAACTTTTTTTAATTAAAAAAAGATGAGTTATAACCAAATTGGGGGCTTTCTATGGGAATGCACCAACTTTGATGAAAGTTTTATCCAGCAAGACGTGTCAGTTCCAGAAATTTCAGGCCAGAGCACGGTGGGGAGGGATGGGGGTGAAACAGCAAGCAGCTTGGTAGTTACCGGGCACGAGGTATGCAAGACATGGGGTTCAAGAGCCGCATCTAAAACAGGCACAGGAAGGACTTGAACCAGAATGAAATAACCCATTGCTGAATTTGCAATTGTTTTATCTCCTTTTCAAACGACGTTTTCTCGTCCCATTTGTGTATTAACATAGCTAAATGAAAAATAGCCCACAGCGTCGAGGAGCGTGGAAGCAGTTGCTGCAAGGAGCTGTTCGACAGCGTTCCCTGCTCTCCCCCAGTTGATCGCTGGAGAATGAATAAGGACTTGAGTCGCAGGCAAGCAGGCTCACCAGCAGGCTATGTGGGTGCGGGAGAAGAGGGGTGTTCACTTGTATTTCCTTGTAAATCCTTCAGGAGCTGAGGAGCTTTTCAGAATCCAGGCCTTCATATTGACACCTGTGATCCCTTGCCTGTAAAATGGGAATGCTAGCACTTCCCTACTTCAGAGGCGCGCCATGAACCGAGACACCTTAAAATGTGCAAGGTTCACAAGCACTGGGGTGATGCAGGTTGAATGTTTTAAAAAAGATGTCGATTTACTTCACAGTGAGACGTTCATAGAGTTCAAGACCAGGAGGAACCACTCGGGTCAATTAGCCTGACCTCCTGGAGAACGCAGGGTGATTAGTATTACTCAGTTACTCCTTTCACGAACCCACAGCATCAACTGAAGTGTACCTTCCAGACCGGCATCCAGTGCCGAGTAAATAAACAGAGCTGTGTAATGATATACGCATTTGGAAATAAAAGAAATCAAAATAATGTAAGAAAATTAAGTAACGTTAAGTGAGCGCCAGACATCAGCATTAAAGATAATGGATCTGATTTTCATTACCAATCAGGCTCTTTACACCACTGAGGCAATGTAAAGGGCCTTAAAATAAAAGTAAATTACATTTACATTTATGGCTGCTTTATGCTGCCAGCGTGGTATAAAGTGGCCTTAGTGTAAATGAAAATTCAGGCCAGTATGTCATCATTATCTTGGAATTCCTGCCTCTTCTTCCTTTATTTATACTTCATAGTGCCACTGTTCAGCCCCAGGCATGCTAGACAAATTGAAGTGACAAAATTCAAGATGGACATGAAGATCATTAACATATTAATCAAGTTGCCAATATTACAAAAATCAGCATAATCCTACCACATAATCATCCTGCTAATGACTCAGGCTAGACTTTTTGTCAGTTCCAGACAAACCTTGGAAACGTCCACTCCAGCTGAAGCATCAGGTGTTGTTCACACACTGTCAGCTTTTACGGACGTAGAGCAGGATTAGCTCTGGTAACCACTATTTACTCCATAGGTGTGTTGTCTTTTAAGGCCCCTGCTTCTTTCTGAAATTTCTCTTCACCAGAAGGCATCACGCATGCACAGCAGACCATTTCTAAGTTTAGTTTTGTGATCATTTCTAGCAAAAATTTGAAATGCCATTTGAAAACAGGGCTGACCCTATTACATTTAAATCAGGCGGTGGGCAAATGATCTGACACATTACCTGTGCAGTTATTTTGAGCTGAATAACTGAGAGAGAAGTCATTTTAAAACAGATGAATTTGAACCATAAAGCTGCCCAAATGTAGGAACCATGTTCGTGATTGTTACAGAATGGCTCGTTTCCGTAAAACAGGTTTGTTTGTGAAGAATTGTCCACGTTTTCAATATCCTCCATGTTGCTGATATTTTAAATGATATTTTGATTGATGGCAAAAAATATTTTAAAATCATTTTAAATGTGTTTATATTTAACTAATAGTGTATGCATAGGAGAGAGAGATTTCTAGATGTGAAAAAAATACATAGATTATTATTCTAATTTTTAAAAATCAGTACTAAATTCGGTAATAATGCAATGAAAATGTAATGAAGAAAGATATAAGTTGACTTCACAGTAAGAGAAAATGAAATAACTAACATTTAAAAAAATATTTGCATTACCATATTTCTTTCTTTCAATCAGACCTATTTTTAAATAAATTTTATTTTGCATGAGTCTAATTTACTAAAGTGGGGACTGATTATTCATAATTATTCATACTCATTGAGAGCTTGGATGCCAAGTGTCTGATCTAAAGATTTTTTTTTTCTTTTCTTACTTTTATGGCTGAGTTATAAAACCATTTAAAACAGGGGTTTATAATGGGAACTGACAAACCGGTGTCGTCAGGATGGCATAGCTTTAATAAATACAAGTTCTTTACTTTCTGCTATCAATGACATTTCTTCCAGTGACACAAGGTCAGGGAACTAATGAATGGCAAAGCAGAACCGTGAAAAATGGATATTAATGAAGTGTAACTCTGGGTAATAAAGCTATAAGCAACCTCTGATAACAAACACGTTTTCCTAATAACATCTTCAATTATCTTCATTAATGCCTGTTCATGGCTAGATGTGCCAGGCAGCCTTTGAGGACCACGGACAGCAGCACCTCGGGATTGCACACTTGAAATACCTTTCTAATGCACTTGCAAAGTGTTTGTCGGTGGAAGGCTTCAGTGGTGATAATGGACATTTATCATAATTTTTCAGTGGCATATGCCTTGTTCATGTCATAAAGATTTTAAATGTGAATAAGATTGCTTGCATTGCCCAAGAGGCTTAGAGGCTGTAAGGCGATAGGAGCCACTTGTGCCTGTCAAATGATCTCAGTCCTCCTTCTATAATAATGATATCAGTAGTATTCCTGACAATCGCTTTGGTCCACCTCTAGCACTCCTGTCCCTGTCA
>JAGPOW010003356.1:7426790-7441470 GCA_030014935.1 Caiman crocodilus | reverse complement strand
TACGCACACATTCTCTTTGTCCCTTTTCAAATGAATTAAGAACTGTTGAGAGATGTCAGAATGACAGCTCTGGAAAACAAAGTCTTTTCTTTGTGCATTTAACTCAACACAGGACTGACTTCTTCCTCTGAGTGGCTTGCTATTATTCCAGAGCCACGTTGCGGAAGGACACATTTGCAGAAGACAGGAGATCTCTGCTGAGACCTTCTACAAAGGTGGGGGGACCTTTTGCAAAAAGGGTGCTGAGACCTTCTACAAAGCACCTGTTAAGATATGGACACCCACCCACTGGGACAACTTCATGTATCATGGTCTTTTGAACTCCTGTAAGTAATCAAGTAATGACATTAGCTATGACTAAACTAATTCAGCATTTTGATATCTAAAGGTCTCCAAAGATGTAAAAAAGAGAGAGACAGATATGAAGGCAGCCTAGAAGAGTACTGTTTTATGTACTCAAAAATTATCCAGAAGCAATCAGGTAACCAGACCTGTGTAAAGTACTCCAAACAAGGTAGCTCGGTATGAATTTAGTTTCCAAGTGTTCATTATCCCTGGTTTGAACAGCAATGAAAGAAATCTGGTCACTTTGGGTGAATTGATCTCATGAACAAGACATTCATATTGGGCACATCTACGTGTGCATTAAGGCACTTCTCTCTAATGCATATTAAATTTAGTACCTCCAATGTTAGGTACTGAAGAAATGTGCATTAGGCTCCCTTAAGGCGCAGTAATGAATGTGAACAGTTTTTAAGTGACACTGAATGGGCAGTTGCCTATTTTACTGTGCATTGGTGTGATCACACTCTCTTTTACATGACACTTTAATGTGCAGTAAAATAGGCTACTGCACATTAAAGTGCATGGGTAGATGCACCCACTGATGCATGGAGCCAGGAGAAGATATCCATGTGACATAAACCCTTCTCCTAACCACGTCTTTGTAGTGCATAGACCTAATGCTGGCCCATGTGTAAGGGGGAATTTCACCCATAACATTACACTTCTAAGATCAGTGAAATAGTTCATAATTTTCATAAATCCTTACCACACATGTCTGGCCACTATGCAGTACATCACTAGATTGTCACTAAATTGTCACGCGCCCAGCAGCCAGCAGTTCCAACTAAGAACAAGGGGTACAGAGCCTTTTTCCCCACCAAATCTAGCTGTATTTGTGAGTGCTGAGAGTGAGCCATAGACAAAAGGGAAGATGTTTCTGCAAAACAATGGATTGACAGAAAGGTAGGAGGGCAGGATCATTTTTTCATTAAAAAAATTGTCAAGTTTCTCTTTCTCTTTCCTATTTTTTTCCTTTTTTCTTACCGCTTGGAATTAAAATGAATAGGAGATTACAGCCCTTTGTATTGGATTTGAACCTAAAGAGGGTTTTATTTGGGTTTGGGGGGGGCGTTGCTCTTGTTTTTGTTTCATTTTAAATTGGCATATTGAAACACTAGACATGTTTAACTGACACTAAACATTTCCAATACAACTCCAAATTTGCGTCAAAGCATGTTTTTGACAAAAATAATTGTTATCTGTCCTTTTAACTGAGCTATTTTAAAAGTCTGCCCTGCACCTCATCAGATGCTATTCAGATGCTTCTCCCCAGCTTCCCAGAAACCCGAGGTGATGAGAAAAAATAAAGCCCTTTGATTCTAAACACATCTTTATGACACCACGGAAGCCTCACCTAGATTTTTTTTAATGGCAGGTTTTAATGTGATAGACCCATTGTCTGTAAATTCACTCTTCTCTCCTTTGAATTACAAAATGTTTCGTCTCAGCCCCTACAGCAGCACTCTGATCATATAGAAATGCTAATGAGGTTGTGTCTCAATCTAGACCTCCCTGGTGCGAAGAGAGTAATTGAGTCTCTCAGACTCAGGAACCTCATTTATCTTGTGCAAACTATTCTTTTTTATTCTTATTTGCCGGAGTGGTGACAGCTTGGGGGGAAGAAGCTGCATGGAAAGTTGGTTAGTGATGCTTTTCCTTTAAAGTTCACCCAGCTTGTGAGCCTGTGGCAAGAATAATTAAAGTCAATAACTAATATTGATGGCAGTAAATAAAAATTAGGGCAGGGAGGAAGTGAAGAGGGCTGGAGGGTGGGGGTGGGGAGTTGAGTTCTACACCGAGAATAGATCCGGATAAGTCCTAATGGCAGTTAGCAGTGATTAAGGGATGGGAAACTTAAGGAACTAATTGTATTATGGGAGCTGTAAGAAGGTGAGCTAAGACCCTTCCCACAGCTTCCGCCTTTGAACCATATTTATGTTCACTCTGGTAACCTGCCTGCCTCTTGGGATCTCAAAGCACCGTACGGTTTTCATCGTGCTGCTAAACGCCTCTGTGACAATTTTCATCTCTAATGAGAAAACCAGGCCAGAAAGAGAGAAAAATGCATGCCCAAATTCTGCATGGACTTCGTGGAGTTATTACTTAAGGATGTGTGAGGAAGTTGGAGAAGATCATCGCAATGGTGTCTCCTGGCATCCTGCCCTCCGCTCACCCGCTCAACTTATTCTGAAGACGGTCTCGTCTTCTGTTGTCTCCCATCACAGATCCTGAACTGGAGCTCCGTTCTGGTCTGAGCCACGTGGCTGCAAATCAGGAACAGCCTTGAATTGTAAAACCACATTATATTCCTAAGGAAGTAGGGAACATGGACCTGCCCCAATGCAGTACATGAGCAGAAAAGGAACATCCCTAGGCAGCAAGAGGGAATGAGTTTGAGGCTTACTTTGGGCATATACCCAACGCTAGCCACATTATTCTCCTGTGTGCTGTGTGCTAGTCGCTACAGAACCTGTCTGGCCACGACCATGCTGGTCTCATCTTTGAACTGATTAAGGAACAGCAAGAACCGCATTTAAACAGTGTTCCTTGCTAGAGCCAAATTCAAGCCAAATAATTCTGCCAGATGTTTAAATGCACTCCCTTCCTAACCCCGTTTTGTTTTCCTTGCATTTTTATGCACTTCCACATTCTAGTTAATAGAGGAAATAGGAGAAAATACGTCAAGAAAGGAGAATCTTGTGCAATTTCTAGTTGGACTGAACGCATTGAGCTAAAAGACTAGCTGTGCCTTTAAGAACCCTTACCTGCTTTTTGAAGACTCAAGTGGTTCAGATAAGTTTCTGAAAAGCTTCCAAATTATGAGTGCTTGTCTGAACTGAAATGCACTTTGACTTTTTGATATTTTTCCATCTCTAGTGCAACAACATTAATAATAGTTAGCACCTGCGTGGCACTTAAGATGAACAGACATGAATGCACTTTAAAAGAGCGTGTAGGTAAAATTATCTCCAGGTACGAAGGGGAAGATGAGGCATAAGAGATGAAGGGCCAGACTTTTCCAGGTATTTGAGATGCCAGGTGTCTCAGGGATTTTTCAGAGGCACATGAGCACCTAACTTCTATTAAAATTGGTGAGAGTTAGGTGCAGGGGCATTTCTGAAAATGCCAGCAGTCAAATACCTGCATCTTCAGGTATTTACATGCCTTTAAATATCCCAACTGTGCAGTTGGTCCAACGAAGGATATCCTTGCTGCTTGCATATTTCTTGGACCATCACATCTCACTGACACTGCCAGGTCAATACCAGGATTTCAGGGCAGTGGCAGAGACAGAGACGAGGTTACTTAACCCCTTGTCCTGCGTTGTACCCACTGGGCCATGCTGCCATCTGAGCACTGACATCACGACTTTATTAGATAACAGGTGGACACATTCTTAAATACAGAGCAGAGGGTACGCCCATGTTCACACCCACGTATTTCTAGAAGCAGATTCTTCTCTATGCTAGATGGAAACATCAATAATAAGGAGCTTTTTAAAAATGAAGACAGCCAATGAAGACCCTTTTCCTTTGAGAGTAGCTTTATGTCTGACTACTACAGAAGGTCCCTTATATCACAGTTCCAGAGACTCGTGCATTTGCTCTTCCTGCCTTCGAGTCCTCAGCTCCTAAAATATGTGTGCTTTTCCCTTTGCTTATTTTAGGATTTCAATTCTGTCTTCTAGATACTGTCTGGATAGGCTGAATCATTGGCTCCTTTCTCAATAAAGTATACAAGGTGGATAGTTTTAGTACTTTTCTCCAGCTCTTATAACTCTAACGAATGGAGTCATCAGGGCAGCCTTTTTGGGAAGCCTTCACATTGCGTCAGTTGGTTTTCACTGCAGATAAGAGCAGGGAATGTTTTCAAACCAGGCTATTGATGAGGCTGGAACATCTGCACTAATAATGCTAAATCTCTACAACTTCTTTCCTGCCCGAGGAGCCTGAGTGGCAGTCCTAAGTGAACAGCAATGTGCACACGGCAATAAAGAGCCAGATATTGTCAGTCCATTTGACACCTAAATTATGCTGGACCAGAGAAGAGTTTCCTTGAGGATCTCTGTACCGGGCCTGAAAGAGTAACGTAAGAGTCGCTGGCCACTTGCCTTCCAAAACTTGGTTCCAGCACCTACTGGTGAATGGGCTCCCATAACCAGATTGGGCCCGTATCTGTCTGAAAAAGGGGTTTGGCCGGACTAAAAAAACCTTGTAATTAGTAATTATTAAGGGACTTCATCTGATTTAAAAGATTAAGGGTTGGGATTTCAAATGCAGTTGCTATTACTTTAATTCTTCCCCTCTTTTTATCAGTGGAAACGCAAGTGTACAATTTGCACTTCGTGAAAACCCGACGGTACAATTTGGAAGTCTTACTATAGGTCTTTTCCAAAAGCCATTGAAGCCAATAGTAGGACAAGATTAAAAAAAACCCTCGAACAAAACATGTCCAGTTTGGTGCACTTATTTATCAAAACTGATTTTTTCCCAACCTTATCCCAAGCCCAACTAATAATTAATTTTAATGAAAAACGGCTGGGTTTTCATTTAAAAAAAAAAAAGGAAGTGGGGATGATATAGGTGACTCTCTATGTATCTGTTATGTTTGAAGAGCATAAGAACTATAAATACGTGGTAAGAGAAGGAAGGTGGACAATTGCACAGAAATGCTGGTGTCTCTCTAATGCCAATGCATGCTTTTTCTGTGTTTTGAAGTACCATTCTTCCTGTGGTACTTTACTTAGGCTGACGGTTAAGCACAGGGACAAAAGCATAATAATCATAGTAATTTGCAGTGGCTCTAATCAGTCTTCAAAGGAATATTTTGAAGCCAAAATCTTGTTTACTGTCGTTATTTATACAGTGCTAGCAACATGCATAGCGTGCGGTACAAATAAAAGATCCGGCGCTTGCCTGAGAGATGTAACATGTTGAGAGAGAGCAGCAGACAAAAGGGAGGTTCATGGAAACAGAAGGAAAGGGCAACATAAATAAGACTCTGCTTCTGGTTAGGTGGGTTACATAAGTATATTGATAGCTCTGTAAGAGGACATTTTGCAATGCGTCAGCTCTCAACCCCTGTGAAAGCCGGAGAGATTGAATCATCTTACACAGATACAAGGCAGGCTTGTTTTATACTGCGGGCAGAGCGAGACAATCAACTTCATTTTTCCAGGCTGTACTTGGGCTCCGTAACCCAGCGAGTCTCCCTTCTCCACGCCACAAACAGCTTTGTTATTTATTGTGACTCTTCCCGTAGCGTCTGGGGGCTGCGACCCGTCGTGCTCGGTACTGTACGTGCACGATGAGAAGCAGCCCCTCTCCAAAGGGCTTATGGTAGAGACTATATAAACAGGCCGATGAGTGGGTGGTTGAAGAAGAAACTGAAGTGGGTTGACCAAAGCAAAAGGACCAGGAATTCAGCCCAGGTTTCTCTGAGCCCCAGGCTAGCGCCCTGATCACTGCCTGTCCTTTGTGAAATGCTCCTGAGAGCTATGTTGTTTGGCTTTACCTTGTCCATGGCACGCGCACGCGTATCTGTGCGCTCAGGTTTTCAGGTAGTTCTCCTTGCTCTCTCGGTCAGGAGTCTGATTGCTATCGGTCTTGCTCTTACGCTGTTTGTGGCAGGGGCCTTCACCAACAAGCAGCAAAACGGGGGAGCGCAAGGCAGGAGGCGCTGAGTGTCAAAACCCAGGATCCATGTCGCCTCATTGACTTTCAAAGCCACATTTCCATACGTTGACTATAAAAAGAGATTAGATGGAGATGTGAATAATGCACTCCTGCCCCTATCTGCCCCTGTCTCCTTTAACAGATTGGTGAAATAACTTCATCTACCAGTTTATTAACAGCTTGCCCTCTCTTGTACCTCACCTTTATAATGAGAGAGAGCAGAAATGATGGATTACATTTTGCCTCCTGCTTCCATTCTGAATGAATTATCATTACACTCTCGAGTCAGTCCGGAGATCAGGGCTTCTCGGGCCCATCAGCTGGTTGGGGAGGGGGAGAGGAAGGGGGCATAAATCTGCATGGAGCACAAGGCAAAAAGTCCCACTGTGAAAACAGCTTCAGCTTCCAAGCTGGAAGACATACAATTAGCAGGGAATGTCTGGGGAGACTTGTTCCCTCCCATGTTTTATCTGCTGGCTCGATGAAAACAAAGAGAAAAATCCCATTGCAGAGAAGTACTTCAGAAGGATGATGCTTAGAATAAGAGTCAGAGACTGGCTCCATCAAGGAAGTGCACGGCCAGGTTTTATTGCTGGGAGCTAGGCCATGGCTTTGCCCTTAGACCTGAGAAGCATGCATTGTGCAGCTGCCCTTACCCTAGCCGGAGCCCCGAGGGGTGCCGATACGCTTTCTCCAGAGGGACTAAGCTACATCACCCATATTCAAACAGAAGCTTACAGCCAGATCAGCATAGCTGAGCTGCAATGCAGGTGGCATAAGACACTACCATAACACAAAGAGGCCATCCCAAAGTTTCTCTAGAAGACTGAGAGTGATTCTGTGCCCCCTTTATTCAGCTCCAGCAGCTCCTAGGGGCTGTTTCCAACAGGTTTCAGTACTGCCAGATGTTCCTGCCTGCAACAGAAACCCACACACGCTGCTCCCATAGCAAGCCTGAAGTCTCACACGGAGCTAAGTTTGCGGTGCTCTTCCCCGGAAGCAAGTTCCTTCCTGACCTCAGTGGACAGTCATGCCTTGAAGCACGGGAAGGAGAGCACGTGCTCTTTTCTTCTTAGCCCCAGTTGTTGCAGGTTGCGTTCCTCCAAGTATCTAAACCTCTACAAGCCCATTCTAAGGGATGTCTTAAGGAGCCATTTTGGTATCTGAACACACCCTTGGTTTATTTATCTAGTTGCACTGTGGCTATCGGTTTTAACGGTGCTACTCAAGTGATCAAGTGCTTACTAACAGAAGCAAGTGCTGTGCAATCCAGCCCTAAGCATTTTGTCTTGGTTGTATCCTACAGCAGCAAGTTCAGGGTAATTATAGGTTGGGTAAAGACCTAACAACTGCCTTTTCACTTCAGAATCAATTTAGCACTGTGAAAATTCATGGAGCAAAAATTAATAAGCTGCACGCCGCTTCAGCATTGACCTCTGGATTTTTTCTTCCTCTTTGCCAAGAATTTGTTACAGGTTCTGTTGCCATGAGTTGTTTCTTCCCTAACAGCCAGGAATGAAGTGTTGTGTAGAACTCATTAATTTCAGCAGCAGCAAGAATATCTGTTGATCACCAACAAGGAGTACATATTTGCAAAACATGTGGCCCCACATTTAGGTAGTTCATAAAAAGTATGTGCCTCTGCACAATGTTTCCATGTGAATGTTATTTTTAAAACATATTTTAAACATACCTATTGTAAAGAAGGCAAGCCACCCACCATTAACATTAACATGGCACTGCAAATTAATACCTGAGGTGTAATGGATTTTTGATAGCAACCGTGTCTAAATGGGTCATTAGACTCATAAGGCACATCCAGCTTATTTTGTTAAACCTGATAAATTATTCGTTTTAAAGCATAGGGGAAGGGGGGGGAAGTAGGGGTGGGGGAAGGGGGTGTCTCAGTCGACTCTTAATGGTGTGTCAGATACCTTTAATTTTCATCTTTAAAATTTCATGTTGTGGTAAGAGCACTCAACACATTGATTTGGCTGATAAGCATGATTTAAGAGTGGGCTCTACATTTGATTTCAACTACCATATGTTCTATAAGATAAGACGCACCAAAAATGACATGCATCCTTACCTCTGTCGTATTATGACATTTATTAGTTTAATACAGTGGTGCATAGACGCTCCATCTGAGACTGGTGCCTCGCTGTGCTGGATGCTGCACAGGCGCATGCTAAAATGCAGTCCTTACTCTGAGGATCTTGCGCTCTAAGACAAACTATGGATGGAACAAAGTGGTTTTTTCCCTATTTATTAGATTATAAGTGAGACATGGGCAGCTCCAGCGCTTGGTTTTCTGAAGAGGTTAACTCCTGTGTAGGCACCTAAATAAGAGTTAGATTTTCAATATCTCGGCACCTAGCAGCTCCCACTGTGATATTTGTGATCAGGGGCCTTTGTATATGCCATGTTTTTTGTGCTTTCTTGTGCTGCAGTGGCATGAATGTTTGCATGAGCAGGATTTTCAGACACTTTAATGAACCAGAAAGACTTTTAAAGTAAAACACCTCGGACATAGTTTAGTTTGGCTTGCCACGAATTAAAGCATTGCGTCCATGGATTCGCTGTGTGCAAACACGAAGGCACTTGGATATGTGTAATGAGCCTCCGTCCACCAGATGGTGCTGCAGCTTTTTTGTAGTTTACCACTTCGAATTGCTTTTGCTTTCTAATTGCTTCCATTTTATTTTTCTCATGCAGTTTGACAGCAATTGGATTCCACAGCTGTGTGGCAGGGCACGTGGTGAGGGACCCAGGCCAGGAGGGCAGCGCTGGACTGTCCCACTCTCTGGTGGCGCCATCCAGGGAACTGGGCTTAATTCATTCAAAAACCTTGTACGTGCAAACACTGATGGAACACTCCAAAATAAACAAGTTTAAATGTTATAAACCTATTTAATTTGATGAGGATTAAAACCCATGATGTGTACAAGCACCCCAGATGTTCAGAAGACACTGTCCCACATTTTGTTTCAAATAATGCACCCCTCGGAGCTGACAAAATGTGCACACAGGAAGGCTGCAGCAAGCTCCTACTGCCTTTACTATGAAACTAGCCCTCCCCTCAAGCTCCCACAAATACCACACTTCAGAAGAGGCACATGCTGAATATCATACGCGGCCTTCAAAAGCAGACAACCAGTCATGGAGCGCACACATACTCATTCTATCAGGAGACTGGTGAACAAAAACCAACTTAATCTTTGACCTTGACACGGGCCACTTAATGACCCAAATGCTATTGGCATCCTAAAATGTATGGGCATTTGGAAATTGTTCTTCACAAAAGCTAAATTCTCTGTCACTGGATCTCAAATGCTTTTGAATGTCATCTTCAACTCAGCTTTGCAGGGCTTTGGCTTACGAGGATTAGAACTTAAACATTCAGATCCTACATTCTGTTTCTAATAATCCTATAATAATATCTCCAGTAAGACTCAGCACAGGGAAGAAAATAAAAGAGTGGGGGGGGAAGGAATAAATCTGTCTCTCTCTCTCTCACAATTCTTGAAATACATGGCAAAGGTAAAGAGCGAGCTCTAAATCTGCTTGAGCTCACTCCCGGAGCAGAACATAGGATGATAAAGCAGAACAGGGGAACTTTTGAAAAGAAAGGGGATAGACTTTGACAGATGGATGTCAATGTGCCTTTTAGTGCAGTAGAACAGTTGATTCTGGGGCATGAAATCAAATTAGTGCATCTGCAGCTGGCTGTGTGTCATCCAGATTCATATTTTACACACCAAAGACATTTTAACCTCATGTTAGCTACATCGTTTTCCCACCTTTTCTTTTTAAATACTCTGATTTCTTGGATTTATGATTTTAGGAGTAGGCAGGTATTGAAATGCAAACTGCAGCAACGGCACTAGATGTCTGAGCTCTCACTTGATCTTGAGAAAAATCCTCATTAGACCCATTTAACTACCAGGCAGGACAAGGTAGTTGAGACAAAGTGAAATCCTAACCAGAACCTACTCCCAAAGAGCACAACTCTTCCAGACGGGCTGATTTAGCAGCACTTTACATGCAAATTCTCCCTCCGCGTGCACAGCTCGCTGCTCCGCTTGCCGGTAGCAGAGACTCCCGTCCCTTGGGCCCCCGGCACGGTCTCATTCAAGAAGAGTTTGAGAGGGCTGGAAGCATTTCTCACGCCCGCGTCTGAGGTCCACTGCCAGAGGACTCGTCACATAGTCTTGGGGCTCTGCCTTTCCCAGCCCTTCCCCACGTGTGCTACGCCCCCCGTTCATCCTGCCATCACGCACACGCTGCCTGTTGGCCTATTGAAAACGCACATCTGTGAAAAGTGCTTATTTTCCCTTTGTCCTGCCTCTGGCAAAAAGCCAAACTCCCCCCATTCTGCCTTGCATGTAAATGGTGTTGGGCTCCTGTGGGCAGCAGGGCCGTGCAGCCCCTGCCCCCCGCCACGGCCCCTGCTGCACGGGGTGCTTCTGCCTCCTTGTATTTCTGCGGGGGAAGACGTTGGCTGACACGAGACTTTGCAGCTGCTGCTTTTCCACTGGGGCACAAGATACTTGGCATCTTTATCTGGAAAACTAGAGCCCCTGCTTCTTCCAGCCTTGGTATTAAGCTCCTGCTCTAATATAATTAATTGAGCTATACAGCTGGCCATTGGCGAGGTCTGGCTTGGCTTTTCTGGGGGCAGCAGGATGCTACTGGCTTTTGTGTCTTCATTTCGTGCTACAAGGTTGGTTTTTCCCACAAGGACGTAGTCTTTGAACCCACCAGATCAGTTGGTCTGTGAGCTCCCTGCAAAGACAGAGGAGTTGAGAAAGATCGGAGCAATTCATCACATGGTGAAGGCTAAGGAGGATGGCAATGCTCTCTATTCACAGAGGGCCAGAGCCTGAATCAGCAGCCAGCTACACTGATTTAACTCTGGTGAAGACTGCACACAGCCGGTGTTGGCATGCAAAGGCCCAGCCCCCCCTGCACAAAAGGGTAAATGTCATAAAGGAGGAAGGAATAACAGGGATGCTTTTTCTTTCTCGTTGAGGGAGAGGAGGGGGAAAGGGAAGTGAAGCAGGAACCCTTGACCCAGAGGTCTGGCTTGCAGCTTTATGGACCACCACAGAGGTGTCCTCTCAACCCTAAATCCCAGTGCCGCTGGGGTTCTCCGATTCATACCAGCACAGAAGAACCAAACCAAACCAACAAAAAGAGCAGGGGAAATGCTTATCCTTTTTTCTGTCAAGCTTTGATATTTGTACATTTGAAAAATCTTGACCTGTTGGACCTCATGTTCATGCTTCACTGCTTCATGTTACTGTTAGAGCTAGTAATAAGGTTGGGCCTTGCATAAAGGTTAAATTAAGGTTGGTTTTTGTTTTCTTTTTTACCTGGCCCCATATATTCATCTCATTTCTATCCTAACAGTCCACTATCTATTCCTCTCCCTGGATTTCCCATCTAAGCTAGCCCCCTACATGCCCTGTCTCAGGCTTCTTTCTCTTTCATCTCTCTCTTCTATTTTCTCTCCTCCGTTTTGTCCTTCCTGCTCCCAAGAAAAAGAAGCCCACAACCTTAGAAAAGTCAGCACTTAATCATGCTCCGGAGAAACGAGGAAAGTGTTTATTGCTGAAGTGAAGTAGAAGATGGCAATTTTAACAAGGGTGTTGGAGTTGTTCAGAGAACACTTCACAACAAAAGGTCTTGACATCTCGCTGAGTGCTGTGCATTGGAGGAGAAACCAGAACCTGAAGATACATGTACGGCACTGAGTCTCTGCCCATGCTCGTTAGAGAGTGGTCTACGTGGGCAGGGATAAATTCTCCGGGAACTTGGCCTTGTTCATATTTTTTTCCCTTGCATATTTGCTGAGAAGACTCAGACAGGATGCCTAGAAAAACCTTTTAAATCTCGCTGGCTGGTAAAAAGTGCAATGCTTTGCAGCCATGAATTGGGTCTCTTTTTTGTACACTAGGCTGGGGTGGGCACATCTGCTTATGCATCTCTGATTTAGTCAGTCTAAAAGGTGCACCTCTACCCTGCCTTCCGACATGTATTCCAATTGTAAGGGCCCTGTTCCCTTCCAGAACGGGGACCAGGGTCTTTGACACAGAGGAAAATTGGACCCTTCATCTAGTTCAACAATCTTTTCAGAGTATTGCTTCGTGAAGCACATTGGGTCTATCTTCTCTCTGCTTGCTGTAGCACTAATGTAAGAAAGATGCAGGATCACCTCTTGGGAGATGGTTTTCCATTTTAATAGACATAATATGCAAGTTACTCCCGGTAATATATATTTGTAATGGAGGTAATCTGTAATGGAGATACCTTACAGTCTCATCGGCCAACTGCGAGTTAAGTGATAAATAGCAATAATGAACGTTTCAAAGCCAAGCATCTTATCAGTCTGCAGTCTGGAAAACACTTTACTCACTAGTGTGAGCCCTAAAACCGAAGTTTGGATTGCTCGGTGTTTCAAACGTCGGGAACAATGCAGAAATCGGAATCGAGTCGAAATTTGTTGACCGGTCTTTTACAAGAACATTATTGTATCACTTTTCAGCTTTTATAGGCAATGATCACATTACACAATAATATCTGCCTAAAGCTTTCACAATTGATCAAAACAAAAAAAAAGAAGCTGAACTTGTACGGATTTTATAGCAAATTCCTGAGGGTTTGTTCAAATTCAGTGGAGGATCAAATTAACCAGTGATTGATTTATGTAGAAGGCACTGTAATTTTAAGGTTGGTGAGTTGTATATACTGCAGGTGAGGCTGGTCATAGCCTGAACAGAGACCAGATTAATTACAACAGAAGTAGGAGAAAGAGAACAATTTTTTCCCCCTGCTCTCTTTCAGTGCAAGTGCCAAGCTAGCATGTGAGCCAGAAAAATGAGCAGATACGTGGAGAGAGATTGTTTTCTTATAATGCAATGAGACAGCAAAACAAAATGAGGGTTTCACAAGTCTTGATCGTTTGATTCCCCATCCTTGATGCCTCATTTGTCAGCCTCTATCTTGCAGAAACTCAAGACTTAATAACTTACCAAGTGAAGAATTTTATCAAATAAAAGAAAGCAAGTGCTAGATCCTCTGCTGGAATTATTTGTTCATGCTTCCCATCAAAACAAGAGCTCATCCCTGCTGAGCGATACAGGAAAACGCAGATAGCTTTTGCTATCAATCTGACTGGCAGGAAGGATTTAATCTGCTACTTTAGCATTTTGATATCATTTCCTCTGGCACCTGGGTGGGTGACATGCATCTGTGCAGATGTGGCTCCCAAACTCAGCAAGAGGAACACAGACGGCTGAGGCAGAGGTTGCAAGGAGACATTTGCCCTGTTGCCAGTTCCTCTTGGGTTCAGTAACTGGACTGGGACCAACGCCTGAAGTAGAGTCCTCTTGGGGCCAAATTTAGACCGTCGTGTGATAAGTCACAAAGATGGACTGTGGTGCAGGAAGAATTAGCTGAACATAGAAATGTCCTCAGATTTGTGCGCGGTTTGAGTTCGGGGGCCTAGTTATTTACAGACGATACAGGGCCTGTTTTAATACTAACTGAATTTAATGGAAGGACTCCCATTGACTTCAGTGGAGTCCCATATTCTTCAGCGAGAGCTCCCCTGGCTTCATAGCTGAGCTTCTCAAGTTATGTTCATTTTACTGGGAGCTCCTCCGACCCTGAAAAACCATGAATCACGATTTAGATTGACAAGTTAAACGGAGAAAGTACAGCTATAAATAAGCATGAATAAGTCTGAATAATGATCTCAACTCTCCAGATCTCTCGAAGTCCGTTCAGAAACTCCACAGACACCGTCTATGGCGCTTTCCTTTTCCACTTAGCCTGGGACTATCGTAGGAAGGATTTTTCTTGTGAGTATTGTGTGTGTGGATACATTAACACGACCATCACAATGTTCCTTAAGCACAATATGCTCTATTAAAAATAGCATTGTTTTCATGAAAGAGAACCGTGACCACCACCTTCAGAGTTGCATGATGGCGGGGGGGTGGTCTTCTGCCACTGTTGCAATCAAGGCAAGGCTTCCACTCAGCAAGGTTTCTTCCCATCCATCCTCAACAGTGTTATGCCTGACCCTCCACACACTTCAACCGGTCCTCTATCTGAGCAACTCCAATGACATCGGGAACTTTTGATTTACATAGATCTCAGTGAGAGTGCAACCCAGGCTTCAAAGTACGGTGCTGATGTTCAGTGAGGATGATAAAGCATGTTAATTAATGTAGAGTCCACTCCATAAAGCAATGCAGTGAAGTGGAATGAAAATAGGGGAATTTATTTCTCACCTGCACATTTTCTCCTTGATTTTGTGCAGCGTTGCAGCTCCACCTGAGTCCGTGTTAATAAAAGATGGTTTACTCATGAGGTGCACTGAGCCACTTCACCTCTTCAAAGACAGATCATCAGATGCTGGAGAATTCATTTTTGCGCTCAGGCCATTATCTGAATGAGCACGATCAAGGCTAGCTCAATCCATCAGAGAGTGGTTACAGATTTCCCATCCACTGCAACACAGATTAGACTATTCCCTTACCCCACTGGAGTAACAGATAGGTCCCCCTCCGCTGCCCCCGATACAAAGCTTACAAAATTCAGCTCATCAGGGTGTGAGGCAGCCTTTATGGCATGCACGAGCCGCCTTAGCC
>JAGPOW010003356.1:7379883-7416051 GCA_030014935.1 Caiman crocodilus | reverse complement strand
GTAGGGAACAAAGCTCTGCAGCTGCGTGAATAATGCATGCGCCCACATGTCCTCGTCTCCTCTGCCTCGCAACAATTGCAATGCACAACCGCGCTTTCCTCTTCTGTTCTCGCCCGGGTTGTGCGAACAGGCTGCAACCAGAAGCTCAAGCTGTATTGGTCTCACCAGGGCCTCCAGCCACGTTACCCTGCGGGGGCTTGCTGGAAGGAAAGCTGGACTCGCGGGTAAGATGCTAGACTGGGACATAAGAGCTCAGGGGTTTCCACGTGAGGTTTTCTGCATGACGGTGGCAAGTCCCTCCTCTCACGGCACACCGTCATGTTCTTGGGGGAGATGTGGCATGGTGCTAGTTGCTGGACAGACTCCTAGAAAGTGAACGTCCTCAAGGAGACCCCAAGGAGTTTGCAGTCTAAACACAGACAAAGGATCCTCCTTCTGCAAGATCACGATGCTGCATAGTATAGTGACTGTTTGGGGTTCAATCCTCCAGTGTCCGAGAGGCTTTCATAAGGCTTATGATAGAAACATCTGCAATCTTTCTAACTAAGGTGACTTGGCATGGCTGGACAACTCCAGCTGCTGTCTTCATGCAGTACAGCCATCACTGGGGCCGGGCATATGGTTCCAACGTGGCTAGAAACCATTATGGAGACAAGACCCAATGGAAATTGCCCTGCATCAGGCGAGGCCTTGTAAATCCAGGCCTTTCACCTGGCTGCCTTGACACTAGTACATCCCTTGCACACTGTATTCTGCCCCATGGCCAGACACTGGGACCTCTCGCAAAATCCTGTTCCTCTGCCTGCGTGGGTCTGGCTCCAGGACTGTGCCCTTGCTATGAGCCTACGGAAAGATAAGATGCTCTGTAGGCCAGGAAAGGAAAATGGTCTTGCACCGTTTCAAGCAAGTTCCTTCAAATGCCGGGACTTGTTTGGCCTAGCGTAGTTTAGAGGCAATTTTAATGGGAAACTGTTTACTTCTTCTACCCCTATTTTTCCAGGTGCTTTCTGTCCCCATATTACAAAGGCATGGCAGGCTTAGCTACATAAATCCCTATGCTTCAGGGAGGAAGTAAAAGAGAGAGACAGAGGCAGAGAAACAGTGGAATAGGAATGGGAGAGATTGCTAAGATGGTTAAATGTAAGGTCTTATGTATGTTTTGAACAGCTCTGCAGTGTGCAAATCTGGAAAGGGCCCCTCCAGCGATGGGGCTGTAGGAACATTAGTCGGTAAGCCAGGGAATAAAAATGGGCACTAAAACAACAGAAATAATGCCTTGAATTTCCAAATTTTTGATCCTAAAATGTCTCATGCTCCAGGCAGTTATCTGAGAAGAGCTTCTTCCACACAGACCTTGCTATTTTACCTCAAATAGTTCTAGTTAACAAATATTCCCTGCGTGAGTAAGCGGATGCGTGTGTGAGCAATTCACTGACAGGCAGCCCATAGCTATGTGGAGAGATGGAGCTGTCAAGTGGGAATAGCAGCAAAGGCAAAGAGAAATATTAGAGCAATATTTCCTGTGCTTGGGGAAAAAAAAAATGATTTCTTCTTTTCTGTTTCCAAGCCTGGAGGAAGACAGAGGTTTTGCGCTTCTCCCCAGGCCTCCTTTGCTACGGGCCAAGAGTGCCGCGGACCTTTCTTTCCCTTCTGGTGAAATTACTCTGCCCGTGTTCAGGAGCAGCCGGTCTGGCTGGCAGAGAGGTCCTGCCGCTACTCACCGGAAGGCATGGGTGAGCCAGAGGCAGACAGAGCCTTTTTGCAGTATTTTTATTCCTTGCACATTGAAAAACTAATTGTATCTGCCCTTGTCCATTTTCAATGTCAGAACGCTAGCAAGAGAGATGTTATCCTGCCTCTGAAGACACAGGTAACATGGCACATCCTATCGGATTTTGTAATCTCTCTGTTTCGTTGCTTGTTTCCGAAGGTTTCCTTCACCCATCTGACTAAAGGTGCCTCTTGCTTTCTGGGCGTTTTAGCTTTAATGGATACAAGACCAAGTCCTGAATATTTAAAGACGATCTGCTCTGACTCTTCACCCACAACAAAATGCATCCAGATGTTCCTGCTTTCATTACTGCCTCTGCTTTCTTCCCTTATTACTTAGGAAGTCAACAACATGTGACATATTAAATACATAATCTGCTCTGACTTGCATCTTGATGCTGCTGTCTGATGGGAGTATCTTATGAGCCGCATGTACATTATATTTTTATTCAGTTATTGAAATGCAATTTGTTTTTACTTAAGGGCTGCCAGAGCTGACAAATAGACATCATAGGACTCTAAGCTGAATGCTTTTATCCACAGCCTGGGCACAACAGAAGGAGTTTTAGAGTAAGCCTTTTCTACCAATGACCCTTTACGCCACACATTACTCCATCAGGCCTAGTGATGTAGCCACGATGGTCCAGGAATTATGCTAGAGGCAAGGATTTGGCCAGGGGAGAGGGGGTGATATCTTTTATCAGACCAACTACATGGCAAGGATACAGCCAGGCTTTCAAGTGTACTTCGGTAGAAGAGGTGTGTGCTCATCACTTTGAAAGCCCTGGGTCCCATCCATGACGACACCTCCCAACGGTGCTGCAGCTCTACTTCGCCTCTGAAAAAAGTGCCTGTAGGAATGAATAGAAAGTATATCTCCCCCTGCCTCGTTAGTCCTTGGCACTCCTTTACCTCAATGCACTATGCTTTGGTCCACCCGGATTTTAATGCCCTTAGGAAAGACCCAGAGACTCTCCCAAAGATCTGCAGTTCCCAAGTGCTTTCAGATCTGAATTATAGGGACTACAGGTTTTCGCAGTGTTTAAGAGAGGTGTGAAGCCTAGTCCAGATCTCTGGCTTCGTGTTTGTGCCTGGTGAACAGGATCTGGCAGGGATGCTTTGAGAGGCTCCACTTGGATGGATTCCCTAAGGTGTCTATGCTCGGCATGAAAGAGCATGTGAAAAGATATGGTACAATGTGGCCCGCTGAATGAGAGCTTATATTCTCCTTATACATGTATTGAATGTCACTGCCCCTTCTCTCCCCCATACACACCTCTGGCCCCAAAGGCACTGGATTTAAAATACCAAAATCAGAGCAGGAGAGATGAGAGTTACTATCCTGGTGGTGGAGGTGCTGCATAGGAGCTTTTCCACATGTGCAGAGGGCAAGTACCATTCCTCAACATCATAATTCAAGCTCATTCCCTTGCCTATCGTCTTTCTATTAGCAGTGGCCCACGTCTGAAATGAAGCAACCACCATGATCTTTGACAGCAACTGGCCACTTGAGGAGAGGTCCTTATCCCCTTCTCTCCTCATAATGATTCCTCCAGGAAAGAATGGAGATATTTTAATGGAAGTAGCCATGGCAGAGGGAGTGGAGGGAGGGGGAAAGCTAACCCTGTTACCACTCGAGTTATAATTGGTCTGTGGCGAAGTAGAAGATTTCAATCTCTGTAGCTGTCAATCTGGCAATATTCACTAGCATGGAAAAGAAAATCATCATATGCTTTTTTATATAGAAAAAAGAAACCAATTATTTCCCTCCAGTTGGATTTCCCTTGTCTGAGCCCCATTTGATTACAAAATTGCTTTGTATTCCATTTAAGACGGTTTCATCTGTTATCCGGGGATGGAGGAAAACTTGAATTGTGTCACCTTCTAGTCTTTGCCAATAATGTCATAATTTGATATGGAAACTATGCATACAATTATATTCTAATTTGATTTTTAAAACATGCTTTGGCAGACATCTGACTCCTACTGATGCATTTATCTGATTTCCCTCAACCCTTTTATGCTGAAAATACTCCGACAGAATATTTGGGAGGGAATTTGTTGTAGAGCGTTCTTGTTGTGCACACCAGATCCACTTGACTTTTACTTTCTTCTTTGCTTTTTGGGGCTGGGTGAATATATTAGCGCCTCTGAAGAGTAAAAGGATGAACAGTGACTGCAAATAGGGAGAGCCACAGGGATGTGCTGGGCAAACGTGGCTTCCACAGCTGTGTGGATCATTGCTAGACCAGCTCCTCAGCGCCCACATGCTGCACCCACCGCTCTCCCACTTCTTGGTCTCCAGATGCTGTATGAGTGCAGCCCCTAACCTCACCACCTCCATCTGTTCAAGTCTAGTGACTCCCACTGAAATCTGGAAATGCACCTTGATCGCCAGGTTGGGATCCTCAAGGGGGTCTATAGCATCTCAATGAACTTCCAGGGGAATGAGGTACACAAGAGCCCGCCTATCACCACCCTTCAGCTCCTTTGAAAAATTCAAGGAATAGAGGGGAAGAAATGAATACGCTTCATCTTTACAGATTCTTCAGTTTCCTTAGCAGGGAAGAAAGGGGAGAGAGCAACTTTTCATCATTGCTTCTGAGACCCACCTGAGCCATGTTGAGACCATCAGTGAAGGCTTGCAGGTGTCCTGCCATTTGGCAGAGGAGAGTCATAGGGGCCGTAGCAAGGGATTAATAATGAAAGAGAGAAACTCTTTTTTTTTTCCTTTTCTTTGCTCCATTCTGCTAAAAGGTTTGCAGGCAGAGATTGCTTTGCAATGCAGCCCACACCTCGACATGCCCTCCCCTCACCTTCCCCCTCTGAGTTGCACAGGAGCTGCTCAAGTATTTTTGGGTGGAATTAAGATCATTGCCCTAATAGAGGCAACATCCATCTAGCGCTCTGCACTCGGAGCCCCACAGCTCTCAGCATTAGCATCGATCCCTCCTCCTCTGTGCAGAGCTGGCAGTGAGCTTGCCTGGAACAAGCACTCTGCCCCTGAAAATATTGAAAGCATCTCTTCTATTTTATTTAGATCCACTTGGGCCCAGGGCTTTTGAAGCTTTATAAATGTGTCATGATAAATGTGGGCCTGAGTGCCATCAGACACACACCGTGATGAACCAGCCTAGAGCCCTGCCAAAATCCAGCTCCGCATCTTAAGCAGAGCAAAGAAAACCTACGGTACAGTTTTCTTTCATATGCATTCATGAAAAGGCTGTTTTTACCGTCCTACTTTCTTCCATTATTGCCCGTCAGTAAGGAATGAGGAAGATGCAACCTGTCTCCCCGAGTCATTAGCAGAGCAAATTAGGCAGAGGCACGGTGTATGCAAATGGGCAACCGTGACAAAAAATAAATTGGAATTTAGATGGCAACAAATAACCGGGCTCCGGGCTGACCCCAGTGTTGCGCCCTCACACGGTGACACTGTAGTTGGAGCAGGGCTGCTGCTACGTTCAGCTGATTTCCATTACTGACGGCTCAAACCTGATTTAAACGCCTCCCAGTCCCGCACAGGGTCTGCCCAATACTCAACAAACTCATTGTCATTATTGCCACCAACGCTGTTCTTAGCCTGGTCAGGCAGGGGTGGGACAGGTCATAGAGCAAGCCTTTCTAAACCACTGAAGGCAATGCCAATGACTCTGAACTAGCAAGATACTGAAACAAGAACCTGACTGAAAATACAGGACTTCAGTGGGATTGCTGACGTGGTTCTAGTCAGGCGCTTGCTCGAGTTCCTCACTTAACTGTGACCTGTAGGAAGCCATATACTTTCATCTGATCCAATTAAATGTCTCCCCTCCCATCAGTACCTCCGAGTTACTATACATAAAATACCTCCATGCACCATGCACATACCACCGAGGGGAACCCACTAAGAATAGATTCTTATTCAAGTTTCATGAGCCTTAGCTTAGTTTGTTCTCTTGATCTTCATTATTTTCATTCTAGCTTCGTAAATTTGGCTGGCCTGAAGAGAGGTTCAAGCTGTATCAGAGACCTGGCGCAAAAGGAAAGGTGTTTCTCTAGGCTTCCCTCTTGCCTGCTGTAATGCTCTAAAGCACTGTGCATCCCAATCTTCCCTCGGGCCCTGAAAGTTTCATTTATACACAGTGTGCTCTTCCTTTTCTTCCACTCCCCCGCCCGTTTATTGCCCATAATGTCATTTTGCAGCAGCACTCAGCAATAGTGGTGGACACTATCATGGCAGGATCGTGGATATTGCAGAGGCAAGAGCTGTATTAGTTCATCTCGTCCATCACCACTATGCCCTCCAGGCAGGTTGGCAATTGCTCCCCAAAGGGTATTTATTTACTAGTGTTATATCCATTGCAAGGCATCAGTGTCAGCAGTTGTCTAATAATCTGGAGTGAGATTTCCCCCGCTGAGAAGTCCATTGTACTAGGAATGGAGAGATCAGCTTCATCTTTCAGGCAAAATGTTATTAAAGGGTGTTCCCTTCTCCCTCGCCTCTGGTGGTTGTACCGAGAGAAGTGATAGACCCCCTCATGCCCTCTGAAAAGCTGGAAGATATAATCTGTTGGCCAAGCCACCTTTTCCCTCTCCTGATGAAGCAGGATCGGATGCTCAAGCTTCCTTGTCTCTTTTTTCTCTCCCTACCTGCCAACCCATCCTCTTTGCAGACACTACTGTAGCCTGAGCAACTAAGTGTGACACTGTGGCTCCCTTCAAAATCCCAGTCGGTGGAGAAAACTAAAGACAGATGGGAATAAAGCAATAGAAAATACAGTAAATCCTTCTGATATGAAAAGTCAGCCCAATGGACAGGCCTTTCCTTATGGAGTGTTGATTTTACCCGGGTATCTCCAGGGTCTGCTTCTCCTCTCACATGGTTTCTTGATGTAAATCAGGGCTGACCCCACTGAGGTATATGGTGTTATGCCACTGTGGGCCCGGCTCCATAACACGCAGCGCGAAAGCGTGACAGAGCTCACAGACTGCTGCCCGCGCGGGATCAATATTTACAAATAGGAGCAACACAAGCTGATGGAGAAAGGCAACGCAGGCTGCTGCAGTGCGATCCCTTCCAGGGCAGAAGCAGCTCGAGCTGACAAGGGAGGTGAAGGCAGCCACTGGCGTAACGAAGATTACAGCCCGAAAGTAATACCAATCCAACTGATGAAGCGGTTTGCAAGAGGGGAAAGAAAAAACACGGCAGCGAGTGTAAAAATAACAGCCCAGCCTAATGAAAAGGGAGGCAAAGGGCTGAGCAAGTGGAATCAATGGAAAAATCAAAGGATACAAACTATTAGTAGAAGGGGCAGGTGGTTTGATTAGGAGTTGAAAAGAGACTCTTAGACTTACCTTCTGCGGAAGAGTTTACTTCACTCCATGTGAATGAGAAGAGGGGTTTTTTGCTGCTCGATTTGTTCCTACATGGATAAAACCCCCGGGTATTTGCACTGCATTTTAGGGGAAGGAGAGCCTCCCCACCTTACAACCATTAGTGTATTGTGAGTGTGAGTTCACTGAAAGCTCATACTAAATATTGGGAACAGGAATCCTATTTTCACCCCAGTTCTGCACAGCTCAGCTGATGATCTCCAATGCTCTGCAAGCAGCAGCTTCAGAGGGGTATAACAGGGGTGGCACGTCGCCTCTTTGTTCTACCTACTCATCTGCACAGTAAAATGTGCCATATTACACAGCCAATGTAGTGGTGGTGCTTTAGCTGACAGACGGAGCCAAGCTGCCAGGCACCCCCCCAGAAAACCACAGCTCTGCTCAGCTTTCATCAAACCAATTTGCACCTTGCATTTTCTGCTTAACTTTGAATGCACTTTTATTTTATCCACCCTCATTAGTCAGTGCCACTGGAGCGTCATCTTTTGCCCCTACCCCAAAGGTGAACTTGGCCAAGGGGGGTTTGTATTGTTTTTATGTTTCATGATGTTAAACACAGCCAGCACAGACTACCCACTTGAAATCAAAGAGGGTGAAAAGATCCTTTTAATGTGAAAGAGGATCAAAGTTGAAAATTGTTTAATTTCGAACGGTACAAAACTCCGTGGATGCCCTAGATTGCATTTCCCCATTTGAATATCTGTCCATGGTGTGCGCGCACAAAGGCCCCTGAAGGATCTTGCTCGCAATGATTTCCCTTCATTTTAGTTCCAATGTTCAAAGTCTGCTCCTGGGAGAGTACAAGACGCGCGTAAAGATGGGTTCAGATTGTTTCCTTTCCCTATACCCAGCAAACGTGTTCCTTTGGAAAACACAAAGGCATGAAGAAAAACAGCACAGTGTTTAATTTAAATACTCTTTGCAGTAAAAAGGCAGGGAAACAACCCACCACAAATGGAGAAGAGAGAGAGAGAACAGTTTGTGTTTGAGTAAGATCGTAAAATGTGAAACATGCCGTATAAACCGACAAGGGAGGAAGATGATCATTGTTTGAACAGCATCAACAGAAACACAGATGCAGACAGAACTAGCAAGGGAAACAGGAGATCCAAGCCCAGAATCGTGTTGATATTCCAATAAATAGCATGTGAACTGGAAAAATAAAGAGAGAGAACAGATGATTGCTTGGGGAAATACTATTTGCTCAACATTATTGAGAGGAAGAAAATGTGAGCGGTGAGCACACCTGTTTCTGCCATTATTTCTTCTCTTCTCCTCAGCTCCTTGGATCATCCATGCTATACCCTGTAAATGGGGCAGATTGAACCCTGCCATAGGTGAAACACAGTGGGCTATCAAGGGGGGTTTAATCACGTACCCACAGAATACAGCACTCGTCTGGATTTGCTCACGGCGGTCGGTCGGAGCTGGCAACCTGTGGGATGCTCTTATCTTTCCTCAGATTTGCATGGGAACCGGGCTCCCCCCTGCCCTCTGTGCCTTTGAAAATCCCTCCCTTCGTCTTTTATTTGAGATAATTAACCAATCAATAGTGCAATCACATAACATACCATTTACCACTAAGGAGCAGAGCCTTCTCTGAAGGCAGGAGGCTTAGGCACAGATTTCCCCTCGGTGCTAATGAGATTTGCATTGCTAAACCCTTTATAATAATAATTCTACCTTTCCATCTGGAGACCTCGATATGCCTCATGCATATTAATAAAGTGATCCTCACAAGGTTCCCGTGGGGGAGGTAATAGGTGCTGAGGGGCAGACAAGGTGCAGGGACTGCTTGTATCAGAGAAGCCGCCAGTGGCAGAGCTGCCAACGGACCTCAAAGCTTTTGAATGAGACCGCTCTTTATTCAAGGAATCTTCTTAAGTCAAGAATAACATTTTGGTCTCACCTTATAGGAAGGTTCCTTTCAAAAGTGGCTTATACAGTATTCATAGAACGATTAATTGATATTCTGAACAAGTTATAGCGAAGAGTAGCTTGCGTGGTCAGCCATCGTAACCACATCAGCAGAAAGCATCCATCAGTCCTGGCTATAAGCAGGACACTGAACTACTGGAATTGGTGACAATGGATGGACCATTTACAGAAGCATTTAGCAATCATTTATTAAGCCTGTAAGCATTTATAGATAGGACACCAGTGTTAAGAACAACTAAAAGTTTTAGCTGAAACTAAGTGTCAAATCTAAGCATGCCAGTGAAAGGCAATGTGACAACTCATTATACAAAGTCTGTTATTGATTATCAATAGTATACTTATTTATACATAATTAGTATTTAGAAGATGCATTGAGTCGGAGACTATACCAGCAATAAAGGCTATATGAGCAATAGCTGCATAATTACTTTTTATGAATACAGGAAACCTTTAAGGAATGCTTTGAGATTTAATTGACATTTAACAAGATAACTACAGCAAGTTAATTAGAAATTATCTGCTAAAAAACTTTAAATAATATTTTAGCTCACTGCAGCATAACTACAGTGTCTTTCTATATGCCAATGAAATGTCTAAATGAAATATTTCTTTCACGTAGTATCTTTCTAATTCATTTCCCACAAACTAAACCCTGTATTATCGGCTCTTTATTTTGAATCCTTTTTTGGTATAAAGCAGCCGAGTTGATCTGCTTAGCGAAAGGCTCATTTTTGTGGTCCTGTTGTATGGTCTTAAAATAAGATTTCTCCTACATTTCCATCAGCATCCAAAGCTATTTTGCATTTCACTTGGGTTTTGCTTTCAGCTTTGAATCCAGAACAAAATACCACCAAGAAAGACGCAACAATCAGTTGGATTCAGGGCACAGTGATAGGTCTGAGATGTTCACCGTGCTAACGTAGGCAGGCAACTGCAGAGTGTATCTGCACTGGTTCTGCCAACCAAAACATGCCCAAATATACCTGGCCCCTCTTTCTGCTCACCTGGCCCCACATCATTCTTGCAGCACAAAGGAAATCAAGGTTAAAACAGCTAATCAAGACTCCCTGGGGCTGGTATAAGGGCAGAGTCTAGGCCTCCCCTGCCCTTGCTTCTAACCATGTGGAAGCTCTGGGGCAAGTGGAGGTAGGACAGTAGCAGCTGGTACTTCAGTCTTTGGCTATTAGAATAACTAAGGAGGTCCTGCAGGCAGGGCTCTGGGCTGAGACTCACGAGATATGAAGTCCTTCCCAGCTCAGCCGCTGACCTGCCATGTAACCCTGGGCAAAGTACTTGGTCCCACATGCTGCCCTTCCCTTTCACTTCTTGCTTTGCCTACTGAGACAGTTCATGTCCCAAAGAGTTTTCTGCCTCTCACTACGTGTTCATACAGCATCTAGCATGATGAGGTTCATATTAGCAGGCACCAATATCAGCGGCATAGAAGACACCAATTGAACTGAGGTCCAAACTGCCCCCCCCCCTTGGTCTTGACTGCTCCAGAACTGAGATTTAACCTGACTGGAAGTTATTGGCACCTGCCTCCCCTCCTATAGCACTTCAGCCAGGACTGGGGACAGGGCCAGACTCTGAAGGGTGTGTAGGCTCCTAGCCGGTGCCATGAGGAAAGCCCTCATCGAAGATGATAGTGGTTCAGACCAGAACCTATGGTTTCAGGCTGTCATTCTGACTCCTGAGATTCCTCCAGCACCGGGCAGCCCCCCGGCCTGAACGCAGACAGCATGTGCGCTTGATATAGAGACTGTGAAATACAGCCGTGACCTGGACACAGGACAGGAGCTGTCTCTAATCTAGGTATTATTCCCATCTCCGATTCACGTAGCTTTGTAGGATTGAAAGCAGTCAAGAAGTATGCGGATGTTAGCACATTCTGAATAAAGGGCGAGCAATGTGGTACTCTGAATAGAGCAGAGCTAGCCTACTCCTTGAGGACTGACTTTTTGCAACCTGCAACCCTTGCTTAAGCAAAATTCCCATGGGAACTGAGCTGCACGATGTGGCTTAGTAGCCTTTATACAGGGAGCAACACATGCCATGGCTCTGTGTCTTATGGGAAGAAGAACAGGGACTACAGCAAAGCCCTGCTTGTCCTAGCTTCACTGTCTCCCATGAAGATATTAACCTGATCGAGGGAGCCAGGATTGAAGGAGCGGCTCTCATGGCAGAATTGCAAAGGCACCAAGGTGAAAGTCAAGGGTCTGGCATGCCTAATTCCTGCCTGTAAGTGCAAAGGTTTCTCCCAGGACTGCTGGATTAGCTTATTAGGTTGCTCTAGATCAGTCAGGAGAGAAAAATAAAGAAACCCCATCTTTCCCCATCGACCCAGGCCCCCAAACCTGCCCTGCCCTGGCTGCGACCACCCAGCTCCAGCTGCCCTCCAGCTGTTGCTTTTTTCTGCTTCCTGGGGTCAGCTGATTGCCTCTCTGCCGGCCGTGCCTTAGCAGGCCTTTCCTGCTCCAAGAAAGGTCAGGGGTGCGGGGGCAGATTCCTTCCCGTGAGGGGTAGTTATATGTCACCTCCCATGACTTGGGGGCAGGAGCACCGGATGCAGCACAGCTCCCTGCCCGAGCCCCCTCCCCAGTAATGGGGGTCTTCCCAGGGCACTGGGGTGCTGTCTGCCAGCTCACAGCAAAGCCTGGGCTGCTCTGATCAACCTCCTTGTGAAAGCACTTGAAAGCAAATCCAGCCAGTGTTTATGCAGGCTCCCAGTTTTCACTGTGTCTTGGTCAGTGGATTAGTCTAGATTGATTTTTCTGCATGACTGGGGGAGGCCTAAGGTTAAAGATAAAAGGGTAGATCTCTTTTAAAATGTAATTTAGATTTTTCTGGTATTAGCTCTAATATCAACACAAAATTGCTTCCATTTTCCAGAAGCACCTGGGACCCAGCTTATGGCTGCAAGCCCGTAGGCAAGCCCTTCCCTGGCAGATGGCACAGCTGTGGACTGAGATTCCTTCACTGCAGCCACGTCTCTTTTGTTTGGTAGTGCTGACCCCGGGATCTCTAAATATTGTCAGACAAGAAAGAGGAGAAAGGATGCTCTTTGTTGTGGGGCCAGTGTAGGTGCAGGATTTAGGGCGCAGCCACGTGGCAGAAGTGGGCCAAATTCTGCTCACTGAAACGACTGCTCCACCTGAGTCCGTGATGCCAAAACTGGTGGGCTGCATTAATGACTGGAGACCTTGAACTAGGCTAGACTCAGAACACTTTTCAACACCAAAACGAGTAGAAACTGAGTCCAGCCACTTTGAGCATCTAAGCAGAGCTGGGAACTCAACAGATTGCATGCGCTGTTATTGACTGACCCTCGGTCTGGAAACTCCCATTGATACCAAACACTTAGCTGGCAAGAAATGCAAAAATGACTTGCATCTGATCGGGAAACCACACCTACTTCAAGTGTTTGTGTGCTCCTGGGTCTCTCTAAGTCGGCTTATTGAGCAGGACTGTACGTGGGAGTTGAAATCACAGAGCTGGAAGCCTGTGGTACAACTAGCAGCAGTCTGCCTCGTAGTCTTCCAGCGACTCGCATTGCTTCTCAGTCTAGCGCGTCTATCTCTGTGCTGGTTGCCTACTGAATACCATGCGGAAAGGCCCTTATCTTGGCTTGCAGAGGCCACCATGCGCTTTCACAGGAAACCTCCCTCCTCCCATGCCAAGGTGCCCGTTATTTGCTCCTCAGAAACAGCAGAATTTTTTATGTCAGACTTTCAGGAGCAAAAGACAGTGCCCAGATCCTCCGCTGTTGTGAGCTGAAGTCCATGGAGATACGCCATGTTACATCAACCAAATGTCTAGCCCAGATACTTTTGGTCCTCGGTGGTGGAGTTCCCTCCTGCAAGCGCTGGGAACGGGCACAATCCCTTGCTGCCTTCAGGAAAAAGGCAAGGCGGAGAGACAGAGAGAGAAAATAAGTCTGCAGTCAGGAGAAGGATGACCATTCTTTCCGACTCCCAGCGGGATTTGAGCTAAAGCTCGATCGTGAGTTTTGAGCTCAGGTTCTTCATCTCCCCCTCGCTGTAGTCCTTCCCAAGCAGAGGAAAGTAAGACTTCCTTAGTTTGGCTGAGTGTTACTTCGCGGCGAGGGCTCTTACTTCATCAGCAAAGCTACCTCGCTACAATGCGTTCATTAGCCCGGGTTCAGCAGAAGCGGTTGGACTGTTCACATTTCAGTCTTTTTCTCTGAGCGTGTTATTTGCAAATAAACATTTTCATTATTCGAACATCTCTGATGTTCCATTAGTATTCAGTGAATTATTTATTCAGTAGCTTTTTCCATCAATCACTGAATAAATTATTCGCAAATAAATTATTCTACCAGCTTTAGCTTTAAAGATGTCCCTTGGAGAACAATAGCTTCCCAGAATAGCAAACAGGCAAAGGAAGCAATTTAACGGGCCTGATTCTGATCTCAGTGGTGCTGTCATAAATCTAAAGTAGTCTCCTGGAAATCAATGGCTTTTCTTCCTCTTTCCATCCAGGTATCAGATTGTGGCCTGCAGTATTGCAATCTGCTGAAGCCAGCACAAAAACCCTCAGGGCGCTCGGAGCCTAGTCTTGGCTGATATCTTAATAAGAAGTCTAGTTTTTCCAGCCCACAAAATTGAACTGGATTGGAGTGACTTCTAATCAAACCAAAGACTCAGCTCCCATAACTCTGCAAAAGGGGAGCTGGTTTGTGCAGCACTATCCTACACGTCCTCTTCTCCTCCCTGGCCAGTCCATCAGCCCAGTTCCTACACCCTTTCATGCATAAAACATTCAAATAAAGTCAGGATGGCAAACCCCAGCGTAAGTCTCATTTGTCTCTGGGCTGAGCAGGATGAAAGCCCGTTGGAACTAAATGAAGGCTACGCTTGTGACGATTTTAAGGAATAATTGAGGAGAAGTGTCGGGGAATTTGCTGAACTCTCCTGTCCCGCTAACGAGAAGGGGCTCTTTTGTTGGGTGGCACAAAAAGTTGCCCTCATTATAACAAGTCATCTTTGCCAAGCCCGTGCTCAGGATTAATGGTCTCCCTCATCTACTGGCATCTTTCAGTGAGATAAAAAACCCCCCCAGAACACGAGCCCTCATTTGGAGAGGTCCGATTATCAAAGCACCGTGAGCCTCGTGTTGATATCAATCACGGCGCTGTACGTGGGGTTGTGCCGGAGTTTCAATAATGCAAGCTCTACCTGGGCTGCCTCGTGATATCGCTAGTACAAGTAATTGGTAATTTGCCCAAATGAACAAATCAGACACAACGTAATTGTACAAGGGGGACAACAGAACAATAACATTAAGATATATAATTGACTAAATATTGCATACTCTTCCCCAATGCGCCTTTCTTCATCCCCAGCGTAATTGTGTAATGACATTTATGTGTAATAGACTTGTGACATTATAAATGACACTTATGTCAGGACTGTCAGGCTGTGACAGCCCTGGTGACAGCTCCAGTGAGAAATTAATCACTTCTGAGGCTTGAAAGTTGCTCATTTATTGCTGCCAAATAAGATCTTGCTACGAAAATGGAAATGCTTCCCTCCTGCCCTTGCCCTCAACCCCTCCCCCAGCTTCCTCCCCAAGGAAAAGCTTCCTCAGGGCCCATCCAGTGATGGGATCGCCAAATAATAGATGGCAGCACTTTGCATGGCCAGTGAATGAAGAAGAAGGTGGCAGCACTGGTATACTCCCTGGTAGTCTGGAGCGCCCTTTCCAATTTGTTCGGCCTGCCCCAGGTTATAGGGTGACCGGTAGGGAGAGGACCTGCTGTTTGTCTTTGGGCTCAAAGTGGGGAACCTACCCCTCCCCTGACCCCTTCTCCTGACTCCCACCAGAGATCAGCTGTTCATTCAATACTGAAATTGGTCCTTTTTCCACTGGGGCATCCCCAGACTCTGAGCTGCAAGAGGTCCTCTCAAGCCACAGGGAATTGCTGCCTGCGGGCTCCAAGCTGAGAAATGCAATGAGCAGGTTTTATGTGGATTTGGTAAACATGGGAGCAAGCTGGGACCTCAGGTCAGGATCATGTCGCTGCATAAGGAGGTGCCCAGTGTGCTGTGATAATATTGGGGCGTGATGCTAAAAAATTAGGATGCAATGCGGTGCTCTCGCTAATGCACCCAGGAGGTGGATAAGAGAGGAGGCCATTACTCACCAAGCTGTCACTCTATCATCTCTTCCCGGCAATGAATTCACTTCAGCAGAAAAGCAGCCACAGAAAGCAGAAGCGCCGCTTCGGACACTGTCCCTAAAAGCCTCCAGCCCTCGAAAGCACTGCTTTGTGCCAAGGCAGCAATGAGGGCATGACCTGAAAAGGACGCCAGGTCAGATTCTCGCCCACTAAACTAACACCAAACTTTCTATCAGCAGCAGCAACATCAGGATCCAAGGGGCTGCTGGGTTTTCACTCACACAAATGCTGCGTAAGATAAGACTGTTCTGCAAGGGCCGTCTCCTCTGAAAGCAGAGAGACCTTGCACAGAATGGGTTTGTGAGAGAGAGGAGGTTGCTTTGTCTAATTGATTCTCTTATCTCCCTGCTGCTTTGGGCTTTTGGCATAAACAGAAGCACTGATCTTTCCTTGGCCATGCTGGGACTGACTCCACGTGCTTTTCGGCATGGAGAAGTCTCCTGTCATTGGCCTCAGGCTCTGGTAGAAAGGGAAAGTTTTGTGTAGTTAGTTCTTCCTGGGCACCAGCTTTGTATCTGAACTGAATAAGCAGGAATCACGAGGAAGGCTGGGACAGAAAAAAAACGATTCCCAAAGCACCTCTTAGGCAAACTGTCTCAGGCCCCTTTGAAAATCCCGACCTAAAGCACTCGTCGTATAATTTAGTGCAGTCAGCAGAAAACAAAAGCTGTAAGGTTCCTTGCACTGGCCCAAAGGCAAAGGTTTGTGCAGAACTAAATGACTCTTGCTCCGTCGCCTTTTGTAATTTAAAACCTAAGTCTGCTGGTAATTTTCTCCCCCAATAACTGCAAGCCCATTACTGGAAAATGTTCGGAGCTGAGGGAAAGGCTGCGGGTTTGGCACCTGGTGCTGATGGCCCCTTTGCAGAAGGCACAAGCCAGGAGTTTTCTTCATACTTTGGGTCTGAATGGACAGAAAAGCTCAAGAAGCAACTAAAAAAACCCCAGAGTGTTGTGCCAAATCTGCTCAGGGCTGGGATACTTTCCAGCCACATGCAGATACTTTGGAGGATGAGGACAGTGCTCAGCCAGCGGATAGACATGTTAACTTATCTGAGTGTGCACTAAACCTTTGCAAACTTTGTACCTGTTGGGATTGTTGCTGTATTGAAACCGTGGGACCTGACGCTTCCGCCTGATGCCATAAATCCATCTCATGCAACCCCCTCCCCACACTTAGCTCTCTTGGGAGGGGGGACTCCCAGCAGAGAGACTAGACTTGTACAGACTCCCTTGTCAGCTGGACGGGACATCATGCCAGGTCAGGTCGGAAGCGATCAAGAAGCTCATGCATTTCACTCCGGGTTGGAAACGAAAGAGCGGACATCAGGCTCCGGGGCTGTTACCGCTGTCCAGCAGACCGGGAGGGAGCGCCTGTCCAGTCCTTCTGTCACTTGCATCCCGGGGCAGAGCTCCCGTGGGTGGCACCCCGCGTCTCCCTGGTTCCCTCTCGGAAGATCACGTGCTGCCTCCCGCTTCCCATCTCCTTGTTCATCACTGGGTCTGCATCCTTCTGGCCCCTCTCACCTCCCATGAACCCAGCCAGGGCTGCTCCCATGCTGGGGCAACCCTAAACTCTGACCAATATACATTTGCATATCGTAAATTTGCAGGCATGGAGGCCACAGAAAGGGTTAAATGGTTTGCAAGGGGGAGGAGGAGCGAGAGGATATTTGGAGATGTACTGTACATAAATGAATTTTTTAAAAAGCGGCTTTCTTCGGATCACCGCAGGGGCTATTATTAGACTATCAAACTGTCATTTTTCAAAGCTCTCCAATTGTCACCATGTTTTTAATGGCTTATATAAAGCATTATCTAATGCCCAGGCAGGGGGAGAGGAAAGGATCAAAGCCTGTTGTAAAGCCTTAGTCCAACCGCACGACAAATAAATGTTTGCGCGCTGAACTTTCCCCATCCCCTCTCCCTTCAAAACACACCTGCAGCCTCGAACACCAACTCGAGAGAAAAGCGCCGTGTGTTACGAGCCGTTCTTCAGGTCTCTTCCTCTTCGCTTGCATGGGAACCCGCCAGGGAAGAGCCGGAGCTCCTTCGGGGGCGGTGGCGGCGTTCCTCAAGCGCCGTCAATGAGGCTGCCACCGTCGCAGCGGGAGGACAGCGTAGGGGTTTGGGAAGAGCCAGAGCCAGGAGCTGGGATTCTGGGAACCCAGCTCAATGCCACGATGAGGTGGAGCTGATCACGGGTCGAGGGAGCTCGAAGGAGGCGACTAGCAGGAAACGGGGTGACACTGGGGACCTCTTGCAAAACCGCGTGCACTGGGAGCCTGGTGCTTTCAGCAAGTGGTGAACTTCCAAGCTGTACTTGTTTGCAGCAACCGGTGAAACAACGGAACTAGGTCTGGAAGCACTCCGCCACTACAGGGTGCTAATTGTGGGTGTCATCGTTTCGGCGAGTGAAATCCTCTCCTCTGGGCAATTAGCTGCTTTCCCCCATGGGAGCCGGGAGCCGCACCAGCCACGTTCCAGCTGGCGCTGCGAGCCCGTCGCCCAGCCCCTTCCGGAGCAGGCCTCGTGCCCTCCTGCTCTGAGATTCTTCCACACAAATGAATTCATTTGCTGTGAGATCGAACAGCAAGGAAAAGCACAGAACTGGAAATGATTGGTGCTGGGCACTAGTTATCTACAGCACTGGGGAGTTGCCCTCTCAGATGGGAGCATCAGTCGAGCCAGAGGTGCTCCCATCAGCAGCGTCTCCAGAGGAATCCCCCACTGCGCCCCAAAACTTGGTGCACAGTCGGAAGGCGAGGAGACATGTTCTTGCCTGATCGTCACTCTCATTTGCTCTGAAGCATGTGATTACAGTGAGGAAACCAGTGCCATCCTGCGCTGCAAGAGATGCGGTGCACATGGTACAACTGCCCTTTAATTTATCCATCCCTTTCTAACCTCTAGCCACAGTACTTGAGGACTATGGTATCCCCAGCCATGTCTACATGGTCAGTTTATGGGACCAAGATTCATGCTGGTCTGCCTCCCAGAGCAGTCACATCTCTGTGGCACCGCGGACAGGCTACCTAGCTCTGGGCAGACGATTTCATAGTCATTCAGCAGTGCTATTTAGCCCTTCTGGAGCATCACACACGCAGCTATGTTGCTTCTCACACTGGAGAAGCAAGGTGGCACGCTGGAGGGTGTTTCTGCCCGGTATGGTACATTTGCCATGCAGATGTAGTCTTAAGGGACGTGGGCTATTTCCATGCTGCTTGTTCAGCATTTTGCTGATATGTGTGATAGTCAGCAAAGACTGAGCTCACACATTAGCAACACGGTCCTTTCATGTACCTCACGCCGTGCGAGAGCAGGTGCCCTGCCACTTCCAGCGTGCATCCAGGGGACACAGTGCACACATGCCCCTTTGGGCCAAATCCAGCAAGGTTTGAGCAGCACCTGCAACTCGCCCGCAAGTCGATGCTCAGAGCACAAGCGGGTCAGCGAGGAGCCCTGTCCTCGGCCTTGCCCACCCTCTTTCCTCCTGCAGCGCACCCTTGACAAGGCCTGAACCATGGCATCAAGAGCTGTGTCAAAGTCAAAGCACTCCTTGGGCAGCAGCAAAGGAGACTTAGGGCTCAAGGTCAATTGCTGAAACGCAGCAACCTGGCAAATGAAGAACCAGATTCACCGTGCCTCTCAGATTTGATCCGACTGCTTCATTAGGAGTCCTAATAAGAGTTGCTTTCCCAAACCCTGTCCAGTGATGGTTTGTCAGGGGTCTGCACAGCACATTCCCAGAAGAGCCTGAGTTCTTTCCTTCTGCACTGGGACTGACTCCCAATACAGGACCAACTGAGGCCCTCCGGTAAAGGTGCTGCTGATCTATTTACTTCCACGTAGCTAATGAAGAAGGAAGAGCATCTCGCTGCCACGCCATGGCCACTCCAGACTTCCAGGGGTCTGAAAAGGCTTAAGCTGTAATCATGCTCCTAATGTGCATGTAAAATTAGTTTGCTAATGTAGCATATATTTTTTTTCAGCCCCACTGACAATGGAAGCTACAAACCGATTCGGCTTAACTGAGTGTGACTGCAATAGACTAATTCCACCGTCCTAATTAAATTACATCATTTTCTAGGTGCAAATTTGTAATCATAAAAGGGAAAAGAACAATGAGCTGAGAAAAAGCACAGACTCGCAACATGTGTACGTCAGCCCTGGGACTCCATTCTTGGGGACCAAATGGCTCGTATTCCCTGTATTACTTTCACGATCATCTGCTGTATTTTCTTATGTTTACTCCAAGGTTTCTGCCCTCCGAGAGTCATTCTCAACACGGAGGAGGGAGAGGGTTCAGAGTGGGGATTTCTGACCTTATTGCAGGGAAGTAGCGATAATTGCCCATCTTGCTTAGCATCATCCCCCGTAAGGGCTTGTGTTCGCAGCCTCCGCTCTCAGGGCTGTATCAGCAGAGCCCCTACTATAAAGGTGCAGCATATGCCGAGCGAAGGAGTTCATCTGCCCCTGGAGCTGTACCACCTCTCCAAAGGGCAAGCTCGCAAACATCTCCAGAGCTGAGGTCCCACCGGGCTCTTGCTGGCAGAGCTATGCCCAGTAGGGGATATGGTGATCTTCAAAAAGCATTTTGATGCCCGTCTCGCTGGGGTCATCTGACCCCAACAGTCTTTCCTGCCCAAGTGCCGTGGGGCTGGCCCTGACGATCTGAAAGGTCCCTTCCAGCCCCTAAAAACTAAGAAGCTATGAAACTGTGAAACTATGACCTTGGCAGGGTAGATTAAACCTCAGACCACCATAAGATTGCTCTCAAGTAGGTCAGCATCCACAAACCCATTCTTGTATAGAGAAAACTAAAGGTACCTGCTCTTCCACCTGTTGTAAAAGGCATGGTAGAGGGAGGAATAGAAACCGGAAGTCCTGAGTATTATTTCCACTTGTTCTCACCGCTATCACTCACTGCCTGGCTAGAGATAGGAAGGGTCTGCAGAAGTCCTGGCTCCCACGCTGCTGCTCTACCCACCGCCCAGCAGTAAAAGTGTCGTTCAGATGGGTCCTCTCGTGTTAAAGCATTCAGCGGTGGGACGAACGGCTGGATTCCAGCTTGCCATCAGGAATAAACCCCCCCACAACCTTTCTGTCCCACTCAGCAGCACTTCTAGCCCGGAGTGAACTCGCAGGAGGCCGGACGGAGAAGCCGAGAGCAGAATACAGAGACAAAAGCTGCACGAGGCTCCTCTCCCATCCCTGTTCCACATCCAGGTCTGCCCATATATCCACTTTAACTCATTATGTCCTAAGTGTCTCTGATGTAGTGCACCCAAGATGGTGATTAGGTCAATATCTGCTGCATAGATCAACTGGGCATGTTGAACCAACAGATGGGAGCTGGATAAATCAAGGTGTTTTCTTTTCAGACTTGATAGCTGAGCAGACAATGCCGTGATAGAGGTTCCAGGAAAGGCATCTGCAGTTTGTTTTCAAAGCTGCTCCACGTAACGGCCCTTCTGCCATGCTGGTACAATGCACGTTCCTTCAGGCAAACACCAGAGATGAACTCGTTTAGTCAGGTCTCCAGTGCAGTAGTATTGCTAAACAAAGGCATTGTTCCCGTTCTGCACTCTCCATGCCCATGTCCCCTCTAACAAAGTTCGATCCAATGAGATGGTAGTGGCCCTTCAGTACGGTGGGTCTCATTTATATAACGGCATAGCTAGAGCTAGCATCATACCACATTCAGGGCTGGATGATCTTCTGGGGTAAATCCATTGATGTCGGTGGCGAAATATGGGTTTGTATCACTGGAGGATGTCAGCATCCTTGGAAAATTGTATTTCTGGGGCTTTTCCTCCCCTGCCTTACCCCAGTCACTGAACTTATTTTACCGCCGTGCACCACTGTGTGCAGCCATCAGTTTTGTCAGTGCTGGTAGGATGCAGCTTCCCCATCTCACAAACCCAAGGCCTGCCCGATTTCAGTTGCACATGCGGGCTACTATTTTAGCCAGCTGCAGCAGTAGGTTTCTACCACCCAAGACCGGTCTCCAGGGGATGCGACACACAGATTTTTAAGGCCAGAAAGGACAATTACGACCAATGACTCTACCTGTTCGCAAAATGCAGCCTGCAACACTTCCCCCAGTGATATCTACATCAAGCCTAATAATTTGTTCTTATAAAAGTGATTTACCAAACTTTTTTTTTTAACTAGTGAAGCTAGGATGTCTCATATGGTGGGTGAACGGCCCAGAACGGGAGCAAGAATGGTGCCAACAGCGGAGCAGACAGCTGGGGAAGCACCCACAGATCTTTCTTTCTTGTTAATTCCTGGTGTGATTGGCATTGGAGGCCGCCCTGGGTGCAGCAGAACTAAAGGAGGCATCTGTCTCCATTGGAGAATTTGTACCCTGATACAAGACTCCTGACTGGGGAAGGCGGCTTAAACTGCAGCAACAGCAGTAACCCCAAAAACCAAAAAAAACCCCACAAAACATGGAGTGGAAAGAGTTTGACATGAAAAAAAAATTGTCAAGAGCAAAAATATAGATTGCAGGCCTGGAGATTTTTCTGACATAATAAACAAAACGAGAAGAAATGCAAGAAGTGGGCATATAACTTTATGGCCTGTGAAATTGAATTGCCTTTTACAGATTTTTACCTTTGGGTGGACAGTGAGGAGGTTTGTCATCTTAGGGGAAGACAAGCAATAAAAGCTATTGGGAAAAGAGGAGAGCTACCTGATTACAGGTGCATGTTCTCCATGAAAGCAAGGAGGCCTTGATTTCAATGCTAGCTTTTATGTATTTGATTTCCACGGAAGAGGACCAAGAGTCTGTGGAAGCATTGTAATTCAGGCAGTAAGTGTGCTCTGCTCTGGAGCTCATCAGGAGCAGAGAGCTGTAAATACCTGGTGGGGGGAGGAAGAGCTCTTCTCTTCCTAAATCACTAGACAGAATAAGGAGACAACCTAGTGGAAATAAAAGCTTTGGCTCAACTCAGAAAAAGCCTGGGAGCAATGCTCCTCCCTCTATGCTATTAAAACCTGTCTCCTCAATTTAATTTATTAGTAAGGATTCTGGCTAAATGCCATGCTCCCGAAGACGACATAACACACGTACACTCATAATATAAATAAGTTTGGACAAGGTAGCCGAACTACAAATATTATACTAAAAATAGAGCCCACCAACATAAAAAGCATTATTAATATAAATATAGTAGTAAATCAAGACACAAATCTATAATATTGTTGTACATAGATCCAGAATTGAGACAATAAAATCAAGTCTAATGTTAAAATGTATCACTCGTATCAGTAATAAAGGATATTTATCTCTAATCGCCTCAGTCTTGTAAGTGAAAATTGTAAGATGGTTTACTACATTTGGATCTGTTTGCTGTAAAAGCCACATTAATTTGTCTCTGTTTGAGAAATGTATCCATTTCTGCAAGTATGGTAATAAATAAGTTCTCCTTATGTCATTATACTAAGAACATTTAACATATAATGGATAGTACTTTCCAAAACTCCTAGACAGACTGGGCAATATCTTTTAGCCCTCGGGATGGAAAATGTACATCCAGCCAGAACAGCTGTGGGCATCTGTTCGGCCCTGAGTCTAGTCGAAGAGAATTGCTGTTTATTATTGTGATCCAACTGTAAATACCTTTCTCCCCGCACATCTAATTTCCAAAGAGTATATAAAGGGGCAACGCAAGTAGCCTTAGCCACCGCAAAATCATTCTGCCTGGCATTATGGCATATCCTCTGGAAAACCTGAACCTTTTCTATGCGGGAGAAAGATACTTCATTCTCTCTGAGCTGGTATCCCATCCCAGAAAGTGCAAAAGTCTAGGAAAGAAAAGCTAACCAGGGTGATAGAAGATATTAATAATCCCCCTCCTATTCAACGTAACATCATTTAAACACACGAGATGGTAAAGTGGGCAGGATTTTAAACCCAAATCCCACCATTCTAATAATAATATTAGTTAAAAGAGAATCCATTCCCATCTGTAAGCTCAGAACAGATGCAGGACTTGAGGGAGGAAGAGCCAGAAGAGTCCTGAGAAACTTCTTCTGAGGTATGTCTGCGTCATTACTGGCGGCATAACCCCGTACTTTAGCCCCATACAAGAGCTGAGAGGTAACTGGCTTTGTATGCTGAGACAGGAGCTTGGGCTGATCGTCCTGCTGTGGTGTCATACAATTTCTTTGTAGGCACAGGCAATTGGGCTGCCTTCGTTTTCACTGACTGATTCTGATGTTTCCGTGATGAAGCTGTGAATAAGACACCCAAATATCTATAGGTTTTGACAACGTCAAGTAAACCTGTCCCCCCTTTTCCCTCAGTGAGCTGGACAGTCAGATGCTGACAGTGATGAAGTACTGGGCCCATCTGGGTGTATAGGGGAATCCACAGCAGAGGACTCATGCAATGTGATGGGACCAATTCTGTGAACAAAGCTGAAAAAGAAAGAAAAAAAGTCACTGAAGCCATTCCCTCCACCTGTTCTTATAGTCCAACATCTAGAATGGGTTTTTCCCTCTACAAAGGGAGCAAAGTGATCAAAAAGGTCTCATCACCATTGATGGAGCATAGAAACACCATGGCTGTGTTAATGGTCTCCGGAGAACTGACTCGGAGAGGGGACGGTTACCAGCCGAGAGTTTTCACTTCTAGGTGGTGTTTGTGTCAGAAATAGAAGAGATGAGGAAATCAAGCAAGCTTTAACTCTGGAGCTAGATGTCAGACCAAATGATCACAATTGTCCCTTCTCTCTTGATGATCTATGAATCTATGGACAACCCTGAAAACTGTTCCTGAGCTCTGAATAGGGAGAAACAAAGCTGAGGTACTGGCCCGGAGTAAAAATTATTCACCGCAGGGAAGGAACAGGACATTCACATTCATTGCACTGAAATAACTCTTCTTGCAAAGGTGGAATTTGGGGTGTCGTTTTAGATAATGCACAAGCTTGTAAGGAGAATCAGAATAAATCTGTAAACCAAGAGACGATAGAAAGGAAGTTGGCAGGCGAGAAGACTGGCAAGATGTGTTCATCTGACGTGTTTCTGAGGACTGAAATGATGAAAAAGCACAGAGCAGTTTGGGGTTTGTTTGAAGGGGTGGGGGCGTTCCTTAATTCTATCATGAGTTTGCTGTAGGTTGCAGCACTCTTTTAGAGCAGGTCCTTCAAATCAGAAGACCAATGCAGGGACTAAATTTACCCTATGATAAGTGTAGAGCTCATTCCTTCTGAGTTGACTTTAATGGAGATGTAAACATGAAAGGACAGTGTGCTGGTAACAAGGCAGTTATGAAGTGGTGAGTAAGCAGGTTAAAGTAGAAAGGAAGTTAATAGTGCATGGACTTAGCATGAAGCAGATGGGCAAAGTGAGTATAATCTTGCACACCGAAAGCACCAAACTGCAATATTTGCTGATGTTTTAGTGGCACTGGCTAATGGGAATAGTCCTATTTGGGGGATCTGTTTTCACGTACTACAGCATAATGACTTAAAATGCATATTTCCCCCCTGAACCTGTGCCTTTTTTAATAGAGTAATCACTGCAGAGTGAGAGCAATCATTGAAGAAGGTGGTTGTGTAATAGCAGGAAACAATGTTTCCAGAGGAAAAGGAAGATGTAAGACAAAATCTAGTCAATGGACTAAAATCAGCAGGTGCAACTCCAGTGGTTTCAATGGAACGGCTCCTGAAATAAGCTTATATTCAGTGCAAGACTGGCCTGGCAGAAGACAAACTTGAAGGTGACGACATATGCAGTGGATTCAACTCCAGGAAAATGAGCTCGTAGTGCTACATGTGTGTGAACAAACCAGTGTGTCACCACCATCTTCAGCAGGGTTCAGCTTTGCTCTACCTTCGGGCACTGCTTGAAGTCAGGTACCTATTTCAGTGCCTTGATGAAGTGCATCCCAAGCGAGGAGGCCAAAATTGGGCTCTTAGAAAGAGTCTGCCTTATCTTCAGTAAGAAATTCTCCCGCTCGGGCTTCACCAAGCCAGCGTGAAGCTCGCTCGTGCAGCTGATACAGACTGTGTCGGCTCAGGGGAAACTGTGTCTTTTAAATGGTATCTAAAACAGAGCACCGAAATAGTCATTGATCACAGTAAGCTGCTGCAGATGCCACGAGCACAAGTAAATGTAGCATTACAGCAGAATAACAAGCATCTTTTCCTGTATGGAGCTTAACATTTTACCCTTAGCAGCATAGGGCTGTGTATATCAAGCTATTTCAGGGCCTAAAGATGGAAAGAAAACTGGAATTTACAGGAACACCCAACACAGAAACCTTAATTCACTTCGGCCTGTTATAGGTTCAGCCAGGTGCTGATCTGCGTCTTTTGTCACCAACGTGTTGGTACCTAAAGAGGGAAAATGCCGATGAGCATGACGGAGGCTCTCTGCAGAGAAGCAGATTGAGAAGACGCTTGCTGAGTTCAGTGCGGTGCCCTCTCTGTGAATGAACACTTTGCCCATGGGCTGGCAATGGCAGGACTGTGCCCAAACGCAGGCTGGATGGCAATGCCCTTCTCCCACTCGGCACGACCCGCTTCCATGACTGGTCGCAGCAGGCTCTGCAAGGCAGGTCACGGGGCTTGACTCCCACATGTGCTCAGGCTGCTAGACACCACTACGGTGCTGGAAAAGGCTTGAAACCAGCGTAGTTTACACTTACACTTCATGTCTGTGGGCTAAGGCCCAAGCTGAATGAGGATATCAGAATCTGGCCCTTTTTATCTACATATGATTTGAATATGTAAGTGATTATTAGTCTTAATAACTGGGATTTTCAATGGAGTCTAAAAGACTTAGGGTGGCCAAATCACAGTGGGAATTAGGCTGTTAACTCACTTAAGCTCCTTTAAAATCCCAGACATAATCATCATCATCATTAAATTATTATTATTATTTTCCATGCTGCTGGGATCAATTCAGCTGAGGGACAAATGAGAGTATGGCTGGAAAGTGAACGGAAAGGCTACAGATAGCAAGCAGAGCTCAAATAAACAATCCCATCCTGGCTTTTGGCAGCGAATGATAAAAGATATCCAGCTGTCTGGGCTCCAAGGAGGAGGCACTAATACATCACCTGATACAGTTGAAAAGCTTACAAAAATCTGGTTATATTTTTTAATCATCTTGCGTTTTAGCCCTTTAAAGTACAAATATGGATTTCAAACATATCAAGGGAACAAATTAACTTAGAAAAATGGCCGTACTTTCCAAGGTTGCACCTGCCATGAAATTGCTCCAAGTTTGCATTTTCCCTCAGTCTCCAGTGTGTCATTACAGCAGATTGATCGCCCTCCTCTCCCCAGCAACTCCCCCATTAGAGGGTTATTGTATGGAAATTAATGGGAGGCTAGAAACATTTCTTTTGCAGCTGCAGTAGTAGAAGTCAGTTTTGATTAAGCGTTTGAAACGCAGCAGACTGGGGTGATCTCTTTGCTTTAGTTCCCTCTTTTATTATCACTGGTGTCAAGTTTTGTTCCTGTAGCCATTCCCCTGGCACTCCCATTGCCTCCTCCTGTAATAATGGGGACTATTTTTTTTTATGTGTCCATCTATTTATTTTAAATACATATGCCCTGATTCTCATCTCTGCAAAGGCCCAAAGCGGGTGCAGGTAGAACCGATGCTCTCTTCTCAGGCAGTTACGTGGCCCGAGTGGTGTAAAGAGGCCACAGCGTAGACGAGAATCAGGCCTGTGTACATTGCAATTCAATTACTCCATGAGCCATAATGTGTGATGTCACATTTAAAGCATACCTGCTCTCTCTCGCTTGTTTTTCAATCACTCTCCTTCTTCCCTGCCCAGTGTGAGCCAGTCCTAGCCATCAGCTGGCAAAACAGCAGACGTACAAAGTGGCCATTCTGCAAAGAGCCCATATTTTTTTGAAAAGCCCTGACATTAATCAAAGTGGGACTGTAAGAGAACAGTAAAATGCATGGCCAGGTACAATAGCCGAGGATTACGTTCCAGCTTTTTTATGGATGTGCCAGTTTCTCTTAGAAACGATGAACTGGCTAGGTATAACAATACAGGGAGGGAAGTTGCTTTTAAGCTGATTCCGCAGCAAATCACACGGTAATTGATAAAAATGAAACTTCACGCCATGGTGGCTTGAATCCCAATCTTACAATTGAAAAGGAAAATGGAGCTGTTTAGACTGCCTGCTGCACAGAGCCGACGAGAACGGGCCCGGGTAGAGGGGGGAGGTCCAGTGCCAGCAGGGCGCTGGGCTCCTTCCTTGAAGGGCTGTTTGTGGGACTTGGGGTGAAGCCCTTGGACCCCCTGCTTCAGTTTGCTCACCTGCAAAATGTACGCAGCAAGCAGCTGCTGGTGTAGACAGGGGCCAGGCCACTGCAGCCTATGGAGCTGCCTCAATTTACCCCTGCCAAGACTGCATCCTGCTGGGTCCTATTCAGTGTCTAGCAAGCTTTACTGACCCAGACGGGAAATGTGTAAAGTGGGCAGGATGTTTATGGAGGAGATAGCAGTCCTCAACAAGAGGTCAGTCTGCCGAGTTGATCATTTATGAGCGTGTGGACATTTGGGGTGGGTGTGCCGAACTCCGGGCTCCTTCTGAGCGCTGAGGGTGGTTACGCCTCCCCTTTTTGTGCAGCCAGCAGCCTGGCCTTCGTGCACAGGACGGGACAAGCAAGCCTAGCAGTGGGATGAGGCCTTGCTGTCAGCTTCCATAAGCCACGAGAAAAAACAATCCTGACCCCAGGTACTGAACCTCAGTCTCTCAGGATCCTTTCAACATCAAGAGAGGAGAGACTGTCAAACCCAGCCAGGATACTCTTCATTTATAGCCTCGTCCGCACGGCACTGGGGATGCTGGCTCTAATGTGATTGATAGTCCCTATGTGAAGGTAAAAAAATTGCTCACAGAACTGAACTGATGAGATTGATTCAGGGAAGGAGAAGCTGGAAGCAGGATTCCCTTTACAAGTCACAAGTCATCTGGGTGACACGTCACCCTGCTAACAACACAGGCAAGGGACATGCCATGAGCCACTCTTCTGTCCTTCTTGTAGGCATTGTCACGCAGCTCCTCCTCTAATTCCCAAACCAAGTACCATGCCTCCTGTCCCAGGGCCCATCCCATTTCCTTCCGTCTTGCTCCATTTCCCTGATACCATGTTGGACAAATCTCCTTTAAAGGCATTCGTGTCTGACCAAAAACAAAAACAGCAATGCCCAGCAACAAATCTTTGGGGGAACCAAACCCTGGGATATCGGAGACAAAGGCGGAGGCGTCATTCAGTTGAGCTAACGTATTAGCATCAGCTGATAACAGCGGCAGGCTGCCATCCTCCATCTGGACCAGGCAGTTCGGCAGGGAATAGCACTCTTAGCTCTGGGACAGAAGTTCGATAAACTGATTTGACCAAAATCAGTTAAGTCTGATACTATATCCAGGTTTATCTTAAACCAGTTTTGGCCATTTTGAAAGCAGATTATGTGCACTGAATTGCTGTTTTGTTGTAGGTTTCAACCCGTTTCGGATCACTTAAACTGGGTTATGTGTAACTTCTGTCCCTAGCCCTAGTCACTGACTTACCACCACAAGATGAGCAATTAAAATTTCCTACCTGAAACACTAGGAGAAAACTTCCAATGCTAGAAAAGTACTCTTAAAAGGTAGAAGTGGGTTCACTTGGCACGCAGGGAAATGTTGACGGGATGAGATGAGGGTTCACAGCCTTTCAAATCCAGGTCTGAATGATGCACTTGTACGTATCCGTATTAAAATGTGCAATTCCATTTAGCGCTTGGAGTGAGTTTGGTCAGCTCAGCGCTGAGAAGGAACAGCATGTGTTGAGAAGTTCATCGCCCACCTTGCTGCCATCGTTAACACTTAGGATTTCCTTGGTCCACGAGCACCTCTTTCGCTCTCAGGGTAGCGGCTTCTTTCACGCACAGGTGCTGAAAGCTGTTTTACTGGCTTGCCAGCTGCGGCTCCTTCCTCCCCCTTTTAGCAGGGCTCCCCTTCAGCTGTCACTGTCAGCCAGGTTCTGGGCAGAGAACTTGTCTCAGCCACCCACCTCCTCAATGCAATAGCAAAATTAAGTGCAAATACACTTTGAGAAAGAAGCCCTGCTGCCGTGGACTAAAGCATGAAGCCATGTCTGGTTCAGCAGAATGCCACAGTACTGAATACAGGAAGACTCTTGTACCAGGAGCAATTTCCAGGCAGGTTGGAGGCAAGGCAGAGGTAGAGAAACTAGCAAGCAAGCTGGGGAGCATGGCAGGGATCACTGCTGGAAGGGATGGATGGTGGCTGATCCATGTCTCTTGACAAAGACTATTCATGAAACTCCGAAATCCACCATTTGCATATTCACCCATCAAGCAGTCACCCCCACATATTATAGACCTCAGAGGCACGTGGCATCCCATCTGTTTTCCTGCCTCCGCTCCCTTACCAGAGCCCTCTGGACAGCCCCTGCCCAGATAAAGCAGGGCCGTTTGAGGGTGGTGTGATAGTTCACAAGCAGGTGTTTGGCTAAAGATTGGGGTGATGCCAGTGGTAGCAGTAACAATTAATAACTTGGAGAGGAGTAACAGGAGAACTGTAGGCAGGAAGGGAATGATAGAAACCTGGTCAGCAGCCAGTGGCCTGCCACCTGCCATTATGCAGCAAATAAAAACAGGAAGACAATAATAACAGAGCGTTGGATGAATGCTGATAAAATAGAGGGTAACTGCAGGCTGAGCATATGGCCTGGAAAATGAATGGACAATGGGAGGAGAAAGGATGCCCAGGTTGCCACGCAGCTACAAAAGGTACAGGTCGAGAGCAATGGGCAGATGACAGTCACTGATTTTGTTATTGGCTTCCCGTGCTGGGAACAGCAGGCAGGATACAGCAGTCTCACTGCTGCAGACAGAGCTCCTGATGTATCGACAAGGGTTTCTCCTAAGGCTACCGATAGCTTTTTGTGCTGGCATTCATCACTGCAGCACCTGAGAGCTACCAGGGCTAATTAGACTGGCCAAGGAAGGCCTCCGCTGGACTTTGGGGAGATGCTGGATCTTTACCATTCCCTGGCTACAGAAGCCTCCCCTTTCCCACCCTTACCCTGGTCTCGCTTGTGTCCCGTGCTGCTGGAAATGAACACACAGAGACACTGTAATGAAGCCAATAATTCAGTGCTTTCAGCATCAGACACTTCTTCAATATAATACATAGCCACAAAGTGTCCCAGTCCTTCCTGGGCTCAGTGCAAAGCCTGGGAGGGATTTCCCAGGGAGAGGGGGCTGGTGGTCTCTGTCCCAAAATCCTAATCAGGGATTGGAAGGGAACAGTCTGAAAACATCCTCCCGAACAGCGGTAGCAGGACCCCAAGGGTGACGATGCCCGAGATGGATCTGAGCTGTGCAATTTGGCCCCATTTCTGTCCGTACAACTGTCACGACACCAGCCTTAGGAACATACCAGCACTGCTTCTCTTCCTGATTTCAGAAAACTATCGATTGATTAATGTGCTTACATCTCTCTTAGACATGGCTTATACATTAATAACAAGATGCTGCATTCCTGGTTCATGTTCATCCTCTAAAAAGGTCCCACAACAGCTCTCAGAAATGTATTGCTCACAAAGACATCTAATAACTAATAAGCACATTATTCAGCAATCAATAATCAATGATATTGTTTAAATGATGTATGCATAATAATGATATGTTTCTGCATTTCTCATCCCCTGCGTAACTAAGTGCAGAACAGCTATTCAGTTAAAACGGTTCAGTTAAAATTATTTTTAAATAGACTAATCCTATAAAAATATTATATTGCATAAAATTAGCAGTGAGTCTGGTAGGTTTATCACCTCAGTCTCTTCACAGTCCATTGATTAACCAGATGCCAGGAGTACTATGTTCTCTTTATTGCATTTTTATTTTATTGTAGCAATACTGTTATCAGTTCAGTCCAAAGGTTCGGATTGAAGCTGTTCTTAGGAATTTGGTCTTCGAAGTGTTCCTAGATAATTCTCCAATTGATCCAGTATAGGCATTTGCATCGCTTGATGATGATATTATCCTTCAAATATATGCTCCTGTTCTAGGAAATGTATATCTCTTTGGCTAATTTCATTAAGCAATAAGCACATTTCCACCTGTGCTTACAAAATAGCTTTCTACTATATGAGTTAAGCCCAAAGTATTTTGCAGAGCAGACACTAAGTGTTATGTGCTTGTCACACAGGTGCAGATACAAATATTCTGTATCACAAGAACATTTCTCAGCACCTCGGTGATTGATCAAGGCGTTTCGTATTTGTTGCTAACACTTATTGCTAACATAGATCATTTAAGCAAAGTTTCTTCTGCTGTAGACCAGTAGGAATAAAAGAAAGTAGGTATCTCTCTAAAAGAGATGTCCTGTGATCTGATGTTATATGCACATGTGCGCACAAACACACACACACACATACACCCCATTTAATCAGACTTGTCATTCCTGCACTGGTTGAATAGCTTCATTGGAGACCTCCAGGAAGGAATCATTGCAGGGATGAATTCTCTCTATGCTATTTATGCTCATCTTGCATTTCATGAGTTTTCCTATTCAGGACAATGTGAATGGAGCCCCATGGCTTTTTTTTTTCCTGCCTATGAACACCGACAGGCTAAATTTGTGTTTGATCTCAAGTTCAGATCTCAGTATCAGACAAAGTTCTTTGGGTATATGTGATATTTTTATTAGACCAGCTAAATAGTTGGAAAAATTGTTCTTTGCAAGCTTTTGGGCACTGAGACCCTTCTCTTCAGGTAGAGGGAGGGTCTGGTATCATGAACTTGGTGTCATGCACCGTTTTAGACGGGGTTTCCAGCTCTCCAGGCTATGCCACCAGATCGCTATCAGCACCCACGGAGTGCTGGGAATCATGACGTGCTTTCTTCCACAAACACCCTTGCTATCCCAAACAATGTGAAATACTACCCCCTGAGGCAGACCTTCTGTCTACTGTTAGATGATCCAAGCTAGAGTCGCTTCTCATTTAGACTGCTGCGTATCCCAAATAAGAAATGAAGGAAATGCATGGAATTATGCTATGCACAAAATGAGGCCTTGCTATATGTAGATCGGCACGCTTCAGTTAAACTGGTTTAGTTAAACTGGTACTGCTCCCCATATGGACCCTCATAAGTTAGTGTCCAAGTTAATCTGCCTAAAGTGAATTAGAGTAAGGCAGGGCCGTCCGGCTTTGAAGTGGCTGGGGGCCAAGCGCCCCCCAGGCTGCACCAGAAGTGTCCACATGCCTGCTACAGCAAGCTATGTGCCCCCCGGGCAACTTAACTCACATGCATGGACCACATGCAGTCCCGGAGCTGCCAGTTGGGCAACTCTGGTACAAGGCACCCACGCAAGGATCTGACCAATTTAACTGAACCAGTTAAACCAGATAAGTGCGAGCAGTACAGATTGTGAGCATACAGGGCCTAAAATCCATGGATTTATTTTCATATCACCATTGTCCATGAGACCCGGTTCTCTCTCATTTCCAATCCACCTGAAATCCACTGTTTCAAATTATTATTACTATTGCTAGCGTTAGGCTCCAAACGCACAACTTCTGCCCATCCTTGTTTTGCTGTGCTCAAGATGGAGAAGTGCCAGATTTCCCTTCTATTTTTATTCATTGTAACTACATAATTTGATTAATTATAACCGTATTTTTGCTTCACTCATACCGACAGTAGCATGTGTTTATTTCTTCCTAATAAGTGCCCTCCAGAGCAGAAAATTGCTGTGACCCAAAGATCCTTATCCAAGTGCTAGAATTATGAATTGTATAAGCTGGCTGTATATTAATAAACGTCATAACAGGGGCTCAGACTCCATTAAAAAATATGAGACCTAATTAAACTTGTTTTCTTGATATATGTTATGGGTTGAGGCAGGAATGAAAAGAGAAGGAAAAAGATTAGCAGTAGTAAAAAGTTACCAGGCCTGTCAATGCCGAATCCTGCACTGGTCCTTCCAGATACTATGTCTGAGACGGTATTCAAGTCGTATTTAATTCTGGGCTTTTTTTTGACAATTGTGGTCACTGAACATGCCTCTTTGCCCCTGTCAGCCTTACAGCTGATCCATAGGGTATACCATATTTCACCGTGTATAGGTCGACACAGTGTATGTTTGACTGGGTCGACCCGTTTTCCAATGAGAAAAGTTAGGGTTTTCATCCGCACGATGTATTTCAGGGCCGTGAAATATGGTAATTACAAACAGTCTATTGCCTGAAGTGAGCAGTGAGGAAACCAGACAATGATGGTGCAACAGCAATGGGAGCATTCGGGTGGAAGGGGTGGTTTGCCAAACAAGTTGTGAAATATATGAGAACCCTGAGAGAGAGATTTCACTATGTCCACTCAGCCAGATCCAGCCGCATGGCAAAAAGGGCATTGCCAGGATCCACTGGTTAAACCAGCCGACCAGAAGGCAGCAGGACTCTTGGGATGGAGCCGTTTATGCTCTGCCCACCAATAACACTACAAGTGTTTGCATTGCCCTGTGTTGGGTGCATTCGCGTGTTCATTATGTGTGAAATGCATTTGGACACAGATGATGATAGCTCTGAGGATCCGAGGCTTTGGCATGAATTACCTGCAATGATGAATTTTAGATTCAAGCTCCATGAACGCTTTCTAGTGTTTAGTTAAAATTTACCCTTTTGGCAAAGGCTTTTGCCATTAAATACATTCATTATGACGTGCTTGGAACGTGAGCATAAATAGGGACCCGGGCCCAGCCAAAGCCAGTTAGTTTAAAAACTGAAATGAAGGTTTACCAAAGTATTCATCCAACTCTGGTCGCACCACTTCTGCTCTGTGATGGTTAGCAAGAGTGCTTGCACGTACGAGGTCACTGGTGCTAAAGGTAGCTTGTACTCAAATAATGAAACGCAGGGCAAAACTTTCTGCAAGTTCCAAACTAAAAGCCCAGGGTCAAGTTATAATAAAGTCACTGAAAGCAGATGCTGGTCTGAGCTGTAAGTTTGCCTGGAACCTGAGCTCAAATCCAAACCCAAGCTTTGTGTAAAAATGCACAAAGCAAGGTTAGGAAAAAGATGGCGCAACTCACAGTAGAATAAAAGTTCCCTCTAATGGCAGACTCCCATAAAGAGGCAAGATCCTTCACTGGATCATGATGTGCATATGGGACTTAGACACATAGGAGTGACTTCACTACTGTCATGTTATGCATCTATGAGGACTTGAAGCAGTTAAAATACATACCCCACTTTGGACTGTGTCTTCAGGGGCCAGATCCAAGTGCTACATGAGATTAGACATCTCATTGCTTAGTTATCAGGACTGGACGTGGAACCAGCATCCTGAAGGTCGTCAGCCTTGACCAGAAGTCACCGAGCAGGGGTCGGCACGACCTCGTGACCGCCGAAACTTTCCGAACCGCGCAGTCCCAGAGGTCCGCGCTTCCCGGCAGCGAGGATGTGGCTATACCTGTGATAAACATACCAACGTAATGTGTTCTGATACTTGGGCTGAAAATTAGCTTTCGGGTCTCCATGCATTGCTTTCTTAATGATGTGAAACATAATAGCCTCAACTGTAATAAAGATGAATTACTTTTTCATAAAATAATGAAACTCTGGTAAACACTCAAGGTTTATCACTTAATTTATCCCCAGCGCTTGCAGAAAAAAAAAACTTCCTACCCCATTTTTAATATTCTCAGCTATTAGATTTCAATAACCCGCTCCATAGCTATGCGTGTCTCATTTCCCTGGACAGACAAAATAGGCTATAACTTCCTCTCCGTTAGAACACTAATGTTGTAATTTAGAACTTCTGTCAAGATGAAAGATCTTTCCAGGGATTTGAAGAAGGCCCATGGCAACACTTCAGCACAGGGCTGGATAATGAAGTTTTCATTATTAAATAAAGATATTTTAGAAATGTCATAACCCATAAATCCATTCGTCGAGAATGCATTGCCACATTCGTTTGTTTACTCCTCATCTGCAGGCTCCCTCCTGTCCTTTCTCGCGCCCCAATTTTTGGCTACCTTGTGTGCTCTCTCAAGTTGCCATGGAGATGAAGGAAAGTATCTCCTCTGGCAGCCCCGACACTGGATGGTGATTGGATGCGAAGGCCGAAGAGCTTACGGGGAAGGCAAGGCTCGCATTCCTTTGTTGGCAGAGTCTAATGCCCCGCAGTTCAATGTTACCTTAAGGAGATGCTAACGTGAATCATCAGGCTTGGAAGCATTAAGGATTATGGAAAGAGGGTTTATTTCAAAGTGAATTCTGCCCTGTTGCATGGTGCCGGGCTGACTGCCCGGAGGGCTCAGCTCCTCCACCTCACACCCATGCCCAGACAAGGTAAGAGGGAGCAGGGGAGCGGATCCCTACCCCACCACCTGCTCAGCTTGCTCTGAGATCTCCGTATCCCTGTCACTCCTGGTTTGTCCGGCACTGGGTTTGGAAGCTGACATTTCCTTGAATCCCCTGGAGTGTGAAACTGGGGAGGGCAAAGCTGAGGATGTTGGCACTGCTTCCAGACTATATCTGCCTTGTGAAGCGGTGCATGTGAACTCGGCACTGCGGGAGAAGAGGAGAGGAGGCAAGAAGCAGATTATCTCTATAGCTTGGACTCAGGACTACTAGAAGCAGCCATATCCCCAGCACAATATACCCATTGGATAGACTACAGCATCTCGCTTCTAGGGAGGATTCCCAGGAAGCACAGATTTCTTGTTGAGGGCGGCATGGGTATGCCTGGCTTTTCCATAGATTCAGCTTTTCCATCCATTCAGAGGTCTTTGAGGTGCATCCCTATCCTGACCTCCTCTTCCATAGATTCAGCTTTTCCATCCTTTCAGAGGTCTTTGAGGTGCATCCCTATCC